>PVJX010012735.1:0-49395 GCA_004027295.1 Dolichotis patagonum | reverse complement strand
ATCTAGATAAGAGTGCTTCCTAACACATAAATTTTCAACTCTTTAACATTCACATTAGCAACAAATACATATCATAAAACCTCTTTCCTGTTGTAGTTATAGATTAAGATGAAAATAATTTATGTACTACTTGCTATCCCTAATACATGGTTTGTCTTTTACAGTACTTAAATGTGTATGTATGCAAAAGAAAAAAAAAAGAGAAAAATAAAATTCAAACCAAAACAACAAAAAAGCAAAAAGGAGTCATGGTGTTGCAGTCTTGTAATGTGAGTATTCAGGAGGCTGAGGCAGGAAGATTGCCATGAGTTCGAGACCAGCCTGGGCTTCATAGTGATTTCAAGAGCAACTTCAATTATGCAGTGAGACCTTGTCTCAAAACAAACAGACAGACAAACAAACTAATAAACAAAAAAATACAGTGTGTGTATATATATGAATATTGAATTGCAAGTAAAACAAAATCAGGTACTTTATCACAATTCTAAAAAAAAATTATATATTATGGCCTAATTATATTTCATAAAAGACATATGGCTTTTAAACTATTTTAAAGTATAAATATTTTTAGTATTCATATAATTTAACATATCATACAAATATAGCTTCTAGCAGTAATATTCTTAAGGATGATTATATGACAGATGACTTTTGACAGAAAACACAGTAAGCAAAAGTTGTATAAATGAGCTCCTCTTCTCCCCTTTTCCCTTTGACTAATAGAGGACGATGTGATCTCACTGAAAGCCCTCAGGCCTCTCCCCTTTGCTGTCCCAGAAGTAACCCAGGGTGACCAGTATCTTTCCGCCACTCTGTGATTGTCTGAGCCTTTTAGGTCACAGCTTGCTGCTACAGCCTTATCAGAAGCCAGGGCTCTGCCAACCATTCCCCTGCTCTGTACCACACAGGTGCTGCTGACACCAAGGAGTCCAAGGAGTCGGTGCAGAGGGTGAGACACAGCCAAACTAAAATAAAAATGACCGGGAACTAGATCTTTGGGCCAAACAACAAACCTAGGGACTTAGCAAGGCTATTGCCGTTATCCCTCATATTTACAAGCCCTGTTGTAACACGGCACTGCTTCTGAAAACTCCAGGAAAATGGGTGCAGTCAGAGCTTTAGCTCTCCTGTTTCTGTATAATGGTGGGAACCATCACACTACTCTATTTTCAAATTGAATTATCTCTATGACAGTAGAGGATGTCCTAGATGCCTTTTCAAAAAATATTACCTGGCTGCAGCAGATTTCAAACATAGACCTATCCCATATGACTCCACCCTGCAGGTGACACACCCACTGATGCTATTTTGAAAATACCAAAATAAATCCAGGAAGCCCAGAAGATTTCACCTGGGCAGGCTGCTTCTCTGTATAAGTGGCCTTCACTCTCCCACTGTGGGTCATTTTAGCAGGCTGCCCTCTTGCGTACTACCCTCCCCCATTGCTGTAGCATAATCACAATACAGCCTTCATTCAAGTGAGCATATTATAGAAATCTAAGTTAGATGGAAATCAATGGCCAGTCGGAGAGGGTCTTAGTCTTCCAAGGAGTCGGTGAAGAGGGTGAGACACAGACAAATTAAAATAAAAATGATAGAGAACTAGATCTTTGGGCCAAACAATAAGTTCCTTCAGCAGCATGGTAAGCAGCCCCTCCCTACTAAAGGGAGTTGCAGTCACTCTCTACTGAACTCCTGAGTTCTGAAGAATTTAAAATAAAATATAACTAGCTCTGAAATCTCAGTTTCTTTTAAACCCAACATGTTGAAGTCCTTCAGTAGACAGTCTGAGCTCTAACTGGTGGTTTTAAACCACAAAGTCACCTGTGATAAGTGACTAACAAACAATCAAGCAATTATTAGCTCTGAGTCACAGGACCATGTGGCCTCTCATTTCAGATCTCTCCTAGAAATCTAGGAGCTTTACTTCATCTTCTTCTTTCCAATAAAACTCTCCTAACTTCTTCATTGTGGTCTGCAACTTTATGCCTTGGCATCATGAGACCAGAAGCTCCTTACACACAGTAACAAGCCTAATGAGTTTTACCTTTGGTAGAGTTGAACAGGTTAGATTAAGAAAAAGCTGGTAACTCTGTGAGTGATTAGCACTGACCATAACCGGCAGCCAGAAAGATTCTGAACTCTAGAGACTGGTGGATCCCTGGGAAATCCTTTGGAAGTGCTCGGAGCTGCTGAGAAGCTCAAGGAAACAGCAAAGTGGCTGTGAGCTCTGGCTGCTGACAGCGGTGACTGGAGACAAAGCACTACGAGCTGTAACACTATGAGTTAGGTAAGAAGTGCTGCCACTCAAGGCCTGGAGAGGCCTGCAATAACAGCCTTCGAGGCACCTCATATTCTGCCTAAATTTTCATATTATTCAGGTATGTTATTTCAAGACAGACTATCAAATTTCTCTGTGCACATCTTGTGTTTGTTTCCTCGCATGTTTGTTAAGTGATAGTAAAGGACATTACTTACACGAACTCTCTTTTCATGAGGGCATGCTTCAAAGGAGCAGATTTTTCTATCTTTCCCCAGAGAAACTCAAAAGACAATTTTCCTTCCATGGAACAACAAATATCTGGTAATTAGATTTTCTCCCAAGATAAGGCTGGCTGGTTAAAATTTCCCATTTAGAGGTTAATTTGTGCTGTGTGAATTTTTGAATCTGTTATCTCAAAAATCACATCTCAAAAAACCCAAGGCTTTGAAAAGAATCAGTCCTACCTCATTATCATACATTTAACTACAGGACATTTTAGTCACCTTACCTCTAGTCTTCTGCTCTATGGTTTAAAAACAGCGTAAGAAAGGATCTAACACAATCAGGAACCTGTATTTTGAAGAGTAAAAAAATTCAGAAAATTGGAAGGAATATAATGCAGTTACTTATAAAGTAGCATGTGGAATTCAAAAAGCTAATGCCTCATAGTTAATGGCTTTTTTTTTTTCACTGTTACTTTTGGTTTCTCAGAAAAAAAAAAATGTTTCCTATTTTATGGATAAGTACCCTGAAGGTCATGCCACATACACACATGTACTCTCCTGGGGGAAAATTCTGGAACTTCATGATCAAATCCAGGGGGAAAACACAAAAACAAAAAAACAGAGACTGTCTACTATAAGCTTTTGATATTCTCTTTGATAGACTCTAACCCAAAGCTGAGACTGAGTCCAACAGAGAATCTCACTAGCTTTTATTAAAGTCAGCATGGCTGAAAATCACTAACATTTTTCAAAATCATTAACAAGGAGAAACTGCTAGACTTAAATAGATTTCATCAAATTTCATTCCATATTGAAAGATTGGGAATCTGTTTCTCAAATGGAACTGTAGGAAGGGTATGTTGCTTGTGTTTTTGTAAATATCAGATAGACTTTTTTGGACTGTTACAGTGACTAGCACATAACAGACTCATGTTGTATTTTCTGTAGATATGATATCAGTTCTTTTAAAAATATTCCCATAAAATAAGGACCGTGAATAGTAAAGGAAAAAGAATGCTCTACATTTTCTTAAAATCATTAGTCAAGGTGAAAATCAGGACTCCATCTTGGCGTCACATACTATCAGAACTATTTCCAGGACACTATCTTTACTCTAGTTTTCTATGAAGAACATTACTAGTAACAAATCTATTTTGAATTCCTAGTTAAAATAACAATATTAGTGGCCATGACAAGAGAGCTGAACAATGCCCTTCTGACATGGCACCACTATACATAATTTAAACCAAATAACTGACAAAGACCAGAAAATAATCCTTTCTGATTTATGGACCACTGGGTCTCTGTCACAAGTACCAACACGGATTTTGTATTATATAAATTAACAATAGACAACACTTAAAAAACAGGCATATTTGTATTTCAAAATCTTTAGCTGTAAACTGTGAAATTTGATTGCCATATAATTTTTGTATGTCCTAAAATATTATTTTAAAGAAATATATTGAATCGCTTAAATGCAAAAATGGTTCCTAGTTCACAATACAAAAAAATAGTTGGATCAAATTTGTTCTATTGGTTATAGTTCGCTTTTCAACCTAGTGATGGAAAATTCATTGACCAAAAAAGGGATGTGCTGTACAGCAATGGTACCCCAACACTGTTACTATGCTTTTCATCAAGAGCGTGATTGGCCAAATTATTTGAAGAATTCTCTAACAATCCTAAACTTTAATAGAAGTTTAGCACACTAAACATTCTAAGAATTATTTCAATTTAGAAAAAAATTATTACCCAAATATTTATTTTATAAAACTGTCATGAATATTTATTCCTTGAAGATTTATTCAGCACTTAATAAGTTCCAGGTTGGTCATAGGAATTAAAATAACTAGGGAGAGACAATAATTGTTGTTATGGGCATTGAATTCTAGTTATGGATATAGACCTAAAATAAATATCTAGTTGATTACAGTTTTAAAAAGTATAAAGGAAGAAGTAAGAAAGAACTATCAATGTGTATAATAGGAATCTCATATTATTAGGAGATAAAGGAAATCACCTACTATATGTAAATTAAATCTCTAGGTTCCATAGGGTCAAGAGATTGAAATATAACAATAGTTAAAGTTGATGGAGGCAAAGAATCAATAAATAGCTGTATGTATGTGAAAATAAAATGGATTCTACATATATTTAGAGTTAGAATTTTCAGGACTTAGAAATGATTTGGGAAGTAAAGAAGAAAGATGTGCCAAGTAGTGACATTCAGTTTCCTAACTTCTTGAAGAACTAACATTTGTTCTATTTAAGTGCACAGTTTGAAAGCACATTTAATTCATTATCCTCTGATACCTTGTTAAATGTTGTCTGCATAAAATTTATATTGATTTTAAAAGTACCAATATAGTTGGCCTTTGTATTTTAGTTGATTCTCAAATTATCCAATGTACTTTCTCTTATTAAAGTAAGAAATATTTAAATAAGTAAATGGTAAATTCAAGATAAACTTTTCACATTTTCAGTGTACAGAAGGAGGATAATAAAGCCACATATTAGGGAAATGCTAGGAAGTGATTATACTTTCGCTATAGTCTCTCCACATGTAATTCAAATCTACACTTAAATTAAATGGCAAGTTATTTTACACTGTGTATTATCAAGATTTCATATGACTTATAAAAATATAAATATCAAATTATCCAGTCCAAGTACTCATAGAAATTAATCATTACAGAGAGTTAAATTTTCCATCTAGATTATTTTGGAGTTGAGTGTCAAAATCTCAGTTGTTTCATATAATGTCAGGAAGATTAAAGCTTCCAAGTTATGTGCGTTATTATTTCAGCAAGTCACAATTTGTAGGAACGGTGTGCCATCATTATCTTTCCATTATTATGTCTTTGTTTCATTGAAGGGTAAGATAGTTTAAAAGATGCATTAGGCTGTTTTGAATTACTCAGAAGAGAGTCAAGTTCATCTGTGAAATTGATTTTTTTACTATCTAAAGAATTTTTTCAGTTAATTTTTTTAATCTATTTTCAAGTCAATTTCCATATATATTGCTGCATGATGATTAATAAGCATTTTCAATTATTGAAGGTCTAGAGTGAGCTAACTCATCATGTAAGATCTTGCCCGGAAATTTCTAATTCTACAGTATGCTTTCTCAGTAATGTCTGGAGTATTTCATGGCACTTGCCTAACAGCAAATATATCTCACCCCCAGAAAAGGCATTCTGAATGAATTAGTCTAGCTAATGTGAAGCCTAGGAAATGTTGCCTTTTAAACAGTGAAATATTTAAAATGCATTAAAACATCATAAATAATGGTATGATTCAGACCCTTGAAATACAGTTCAGCTTTATTAATTAAATAAGGAAAATATGTTTTTCTTGCAATTAAAGGGAAAGTATATTTTTTGGAATACCCAAATTGATTGACCACATATGTTTCTAGGAAGGAAAAAACTTAGATTCCAGACACAAAGCAAAGTGTCAAGAATATTTTTATATAATAAAAGGGACATAAATAAAATATTAATCATGAAAAAAGATCTAAGAAACATACATATTTATATATGGATATATATTCTTTTTTCATTTTTTTATTATTTTGAAAGTAGTAAAATACAACAGAACAAGACAGAGCATAGCCAACTGAGACAGTGCAGTGAAATTGGTACAGAACATCACAACAGTAATAACAGGATAACAGTAATAGGTGCCATACTATATCTCGTTATCTTCACAATAGTTGTCCTTTCAATCAGGTATAGCAAAATCAAACCAAATACAGAACATCATAGAACTTATCAAAACAGAATATTGAACAGAACACCATAATTAATCAGAACAAAACAAAACAGTGATATTTGCCTTCAAAGAGATGGTAGGAGGAAATCCCTCCTATTTGCTATTTTGCATGTGGTCAACCTCCCAAGAGATGCTCAGACCTCTGGCTCCCATTTGCTAATGGGGGAGGTGCTGAGGGGCAGAAGGATGGGATGTTTGATTCTCAGCCCGCGCACTGGTAGACTCACGGCTGCTTACCAGGGAGGTGAGCACGTTGCTTTCCTTCCTAGCACCCTAAGGTTCAACAGCATCGGGAGACACCGGCTGGTTCTCTTCCTGGGGCACCTGCCACTTTCTCGAGCCATGGCTGCTTACTAGGGAGGCAAGCAGGTTGCTTTCTTTCCCAGCGGCCCCCCACTCCTTTTTGAGACAGGGTCTCCCTCTGCAGTACGGGTTGGCCTTGAACTCATTTTGTAGCCCAGGCTGGTCTCAAAATCACAACAATCTTCATCCCTCAGCCTCCTGAGTTACAACTACAGGCCTGCATCATGCTTGATTTATATCTCAGAAATATAATATTGCAGAGGCACAGAGCAATAATACAGCACTGCACTATATAACAGTACTTACTATAATCCTTGATGAATAACACTCTTGTTGTTCCTCAGATTTGGTTTTGTTTTGTTGTGTGTGTGTGTGTATGAGAGAGAGAGAGAGAGAGACAGAGACAGAGAGACAGAAACAGAAAGATCTCAGAAGAAGTTGGAAGTCAAAGACAGATAAATGTTGGGAATAAAACAAAATCTACAAGAATAATAGGATATTCTTATTCTTCTGATTTTGTTGGACTCATAAAATTAGTCCCACAATTACTATTATACAATGGTTTAATCTATGAAACTTCAGAAGATTCTATCTTAGCTATGATTGCCTGATTGCTCTTGAAATAGAAACGTAAAGTGGTCCTACAGTTAAAGTAGCCATATGTCCATGCCAATTAAGCTCAGAGATACTTTGAGAATATATAAATATTTCTGACTATCGAGTTCTTTTTTCTAGATATGTAAAATAGTTTTCTTTCTATTACACTTTTGGTATTTTGATTAGAACAAATGCTTCACGTTTCTGGATAGAGGAAAACAGAAGACTATAAAAATGAACACTAACCTTTTAAAATGCCATGATCTGATCATATGATCCCTTGGCTTATTATTTATTTCTATTTCTACTTGGCATATGACACCTAAACAATTGATTTATTTTAGAACAAATGTCCCTGTATTAGTTAATTTTCTCTCTTTGATGAGACAAAAAACCCTACAACCAAAGTTAAAGGAGAAAAGTTTATTTAGCTCATAATTTGTAGAGATTTCAGTCCATAATTGACTGGCTCCAAAGAAGGATGGGTGGCAGACAGGCATTACAGTGAGAAACTGGTCATGATGGGCAGAAGATAGCCAAGCAAATAAGTAAGCAAGCAAGTGACTGTAGCTCTTTCTATCCCTATTACTTATTAAGTCTTGCCCAGGCTACTTAGGCTGGGTAGCACTCACACCTTGATCTTAGTGCGTTTTGCTGACATCAGTTCCAGCATCACATACTCTAAATTGAGCCACCTCTGAAAAAGCACCACCTAAGACTGCATGAAACTTTGGAGGGATATCTAAAGCCAAGGCATAAAGCATTAGAGAGACAGAGAGAGAGACAGAGAGAGAGAGAGAGAGAGAGAGAGAGAGAGAGAGAGAATAAAAATAAACATAATAACCTATAGGTCATACTTTCCATTATTTTGGTTTTAATGGGATGCACAAAATCCTTTTTGGATATAAGAATTGGCCAGAAATGAAACAGTGATAAAACTATATTATTAAAAATAATCACATAAGAAGGAATAACATGTGCCTATCACTTATTATGAAATTAGACAGGACACTTTGTTTGCTTTTACATTTAAAATTTTTAAAATTTTTATTAGCACGCTTAAAATACATAATGATTTTATTAATTGTGGGGAATTTTACATAATTTATGAGCCTACATTTCCCCCTCTAAAATAGGTATAAATTGTGAATTTAAATAAATCAATACAGACATCTCCAGATTTGTTTACATGCTTTCTCTATGCAGTATGCTTTGCTTGAAGATCACTGACCTACACCTTTACCAAAGAAGGAAATGTGATTTTTTTTTTTAGACCTTGAATTTAAGCTTTAGTTTTCCTTGGCATAAATACTTGTTCATTGCCTTTTCTTGTATCACTCAGTAATAAGCTGAAATATCTTGTTTTCTAAACATCATAAAACACATTAACTTCCAAGTGGCAGTCACTTTTTATTGTTTCAGAGAGAGTGCATACAGATTTTGTCCCTGGAAGATTCAAATTCTTGCAAAAAATAAATTGTTGCAATTTGTGTGTTTATTCTAAATTCATATGATGATTTAAAATAATGAAATAAATGAAGTATTTAATTTAAGTGATACTTCATCTTGTAATGGCATTTATGCCAATTTTCAAGAGCTTTTGTTATTATTAATATAATTTGACTTCTGAGCAATTATGCAGTACATTTAGTACTGGCAAAATGATTAATTAGAAACTTGGCCACTGTGCCAAATAAGTTAACTTTTCCTTCTTATGAAATTTCTTTTCAAAGTATTAGAAATATCATGAATTTATACTATTTCATTCATGGAATAACTATCAGAGTTTATATAGTCTAATTGTCAACCTGGTGAAAAAAATCATCCCTATGTATTACCACCTAAGAAATGAAGTACATTATTGAAGGTAATGAACTTTTAAAAAAAAGCAAAATTCTTTACATTTATCACCTAAAATGTTGCAGAAATTCTATTATTTGATGCTGGAAATGCTAGGATAATATACACAAAATTTTTGTCTGCAGATAAATTGCAATTATATAAGAGATTAATAGATAAAACAGGTAATCATGAGTCAGCTCAGAAAATGTTTCATAGGAGGTTCATAGAACACAGAATAGAATAAAGAAACATTAATGCAGCTTCAGAGTTGATAAAAATGACTAAAATCTGACTCATCTAGTTCTTGATGACAGATAAATGCTAATAGCAATCTAAATGAATATTTCTAAGTGACACTTGGTATATAGACTTGGATTAAAGGGCAGCCATTTAGATGTGTGAATCATTAGCTTATGATTAGAACTAAAAGTCATAAAGTACACTAAATTACTCAAAGCATGTGTACCAAATAAAGCTGAAAAGCATTAAGAATGGACTTGTGAGAGAAGAGTTGACGAAAGAGAGGGCCTGTGAAGAAGTGTTCTCAGTGACCTATGTAATAGTGACAAAGAAACAAAACAAAAGTATCAATCACAAAACTTTAGTATTAGTAGAAAATTATCCCAAAGCAGTCTATCAATTCCATGAAATTAGTTGAGAAGCCAATCCAAGCACAAAGAGTTGCTTATCCAAAAAAAAAAAAAAAAAAAAAAAAAAAAAAACAACCTAGAATGTTCCAATAAGTTCTGGAATTTAAACTTCCAAAATAAAAGTGGGGATAAAAGCCAAAATTACATTGCCAATTAGGATTTTCAATAAAAGAATGAAGCACCACAGCAGCAAGAAGATGAGCCTAACAAGACTTCTATGTTCAAAAGCACGGCATTAATTCTTATTTAGTTTAATAGGTGTTTTATGGGCGTGGTTTAACTGAAAAGGGGTGTACATTGAGCTTCGAATGAGATAAGGATTAGGGGAGCTAACCAGCACATAGTCAAACATTTATGTAAATTTTTTATTAAATAAGTCTTTATTAAATAAGTGCTTATGGTTTGATGAATTTTTAAAATTCAATTTGTAAATTTTTATTACAAATTTAAAATGAAGTTCTTCAAAACTTCAACTTGACCAAATATGAAACAATTTACAGTTTTTTTTAAAGATGTACTGAGAAGGAGCAGGTTTTATTTTTCCAAATTGTTACAAAAAAGAGATGTCTTTCTGTAAAAACCCTCATGAAATTAATAATATTAATAGTTCTATTTATCTGGTCAAAAAGCAAGCAGTTAAGGTCTTCTATCCATTCCTTTGAACATTTCTTATTGCCGTAATTTCTTACGCATTCATTGTTGCAGAGTGACTGGATAATGGTAGAGACAGATGTTAAGCTGACATTTACCTAATGCCACACTATTCAGCCTTGGGAGTTGAAGAATTCTCACTGCTTTTGTCTCTTTGCCGTCTTCTGATTTAGGGCTTTCTTGGTGTCTGTCAGTAACTGAAGTTGTGGAAGTACCAAGGGCAAGTTGATTGCTGACATTCGGTCTCATCTCCTTGATTTTACTCATCTGCTTCCTTGCTGTTCTCTCTACGCGGTCTTTGGCAAGAAAAAGACTGTGAAATGATGGTCTATAACCTTCGTATGATCACTGTTCTACCTTGTTTTGTGCACAATATGCACAATATGTATCCACACCCTCCATCTTTTCTCTGCACAGGATGGTAACCTGGCAACCTTCACTTGTGGCAGGGCCTATGATTTGGGGCCTGGCCTTCAAAAGCGCTCTCTGATTCTCTGATTCCTTGTTCTTTTCCCTATGTTGGTAATTCCACTGGTATTTTTGAGTGGATCCTTACAACAGGAGCAGCGTAGCAAATATAACTCTTTAAACCTGCATCATTTACTGCTTGGACCTGAAACCATCCTACAGTGTATAATATCTATTGCCACTGAACTCTTTTGGCCTGTGAAAATATCAAGGTCTATAGTATATCTCATATATTATGGGGGTACATCTTGGTGTTCTCCCTTTCTGTGACAGTCTGATATATAAATTAATTTTTTCTCAGTGTCATTCTTGTGGATGAAAATACATTCATGTGCTACACTGAACCATTTTTGCTATTCTAAACATCTTGAAATGGCTTTTTTGTCTTTGCCAGCAGGTGCCTCCCACAGTCATGCAGCTCACTACTTTGTGCACCACTGTCCTTACCCTTGGCCTATTGTTGTTAGTGTTGAGAGGTCACAGTGGCTGCTCATCTCAGCGCTGCTGTTTCTGATTGCCCTGATGGTAACTGGGACATGCTGCACAGCTGTGGGCATCCTGACAGAGATAATAACTGGGCCAGTGGTCGGAGAGGGCGATGCAGGACCTTTGGGGCCCACTTGCTGCTCCCTCTGGAGATGAACTATATAAAACTTTTGACTTCACCAAAATGAACTACCAACATCCAGGTAACTGGGAGCCATAATAAAAACATAAATAACTGATTAGCACGTAATTTGTATTTTATACTTAACGTGTATAATTAAAAAGTACCAAGAACCCTGAAAATTGACATTTTTCTGTGATAGGCAATGTACTTTGAGAAAAGAATTGCACATGCAGAGATGATTAATATCATATGGTGCGTTAAGTGGAGACTCACCACACCTGAGCTTGCCACAGTATTGGCAGGAGATGGCCGCAGATTTCTTACAGTGGTCCAGTATGTACCACAGTTAAACTTATGTAATTTTTATTTATGCACCTTTTTGTTTATTTATATTTTTCTAAAGTTGGAATGTTACTATGCTTAGTTTGTAAGTGCTTGTGTGCAAATTTTGATAAATTTAAAAATGTTTATAACAGATTTTCGTGTATTTTCCAGGGTTAAGAGATAACATAAACTATTATTTATATATAATTTGTGTGTTCATACCATACTTATCCCTTAGTTTTTAAAAATTTCAATGCCATATGGTTCATCTCTGAATTTTATTTTGTTTTGTTATTTTTGCAAAACAGAAGTTTAAGTAAAATTGAACCCACCCAGATCCACTGCATGTAGTTCAATAGTCAACTGTACATGCTAGTCATCCTGACTACACATGTTAGAGAGGTCGGCAAGCAAAAAGGCTCACTATTACAAAGAATCTTCTTCTGAAGAAAGCACTCAGTCTGTGTGTAGAAGTATTTCAGTTTACACCTAAAACTTCCACCCTAAATAAATTAAAACTGTTATGATATTGACCACATGACTGGATAATTCACCTTTTTCTATTACCATGTGTTTGGGGCACTACAATGCAAATATTAGTAGCTGGATTCCAAGATTCCTCCAAGGGAGAGAATTCTCTTTGTTTAAAGAAATTTTGATGAGAGTTTAACATAGAAAATGATAATCTGAATGCCTGGATACCTGCCAATGAAGCATCAAAGCAAACGGGTGGCAAGAAAGTGAAAAGATGAACTTTATTTTGCTAACTTATTTTTGTTTTGTTCTAGGAGAGGAAAAATGTTGAGATTAGAAAATGTGTTGGGAAATGAGTTGTGAGAGAGGCTGTGAAAGAGTATGACTGCTTGCTCTAACAGGGTGAAGGAAGCACGCATTGCACACATGCAGTAACGCATATTTCAGAGGCACGTAAGTCTTTGTTGAAGTCTTTGAACTGAGTTTTTACTTTTATATCTTGAGTTTGTGTTGAATAAGTTTATGCAGATTCCTCAGAACATCTTAAAGTCATCCCTCCTATAGTTCCAGAGCAGAGTTTGACTTCTTTTTAAAAGCACTAATCTCTACACCTTCCTTCTGTTATAATTTTAGACATCACCCTTTTATTGCCAGCCTACAGATTTTTCAAACCTTTGCATTCTGCTTCTTTGCCTTGCATACTCACTAGAAATCTGCCAGTTGCTAATAACCATGGCACTGTCTGAATCTTGTTGTGTTGAAATTTGATCTGTGCTATAAACTAACACCTCTAAGTCATCCTCACATAAAGTATGACATGGACCTAATGTGGCCAAATATTTTGTCAAACAGTAACAAAAATATCCTCTAGTATAATTTCCAATAGAATTCTCACTTCTATCTAAAACGCTCTCATCATAACCATAACTGTCTGCATTTCCTTCAGCATTCTAGTCTTTAAGCCCTCAGCAGAAGTTCCTGTCAGGTGCTGCTTATAGCACTCTAGACTACTTCCCACGACTTTCTTCCATTTCTCATGTCAAAGGCTGTGCCATATTTTGGTATAGTCATAAAATGGCCCCATTTCTTGGCACCATTTTTTTTATAGACAACTGTCCATTGCTGTAACAAATACTTTAGCTAACTCAAAATGATGAAAGTTTGCAAAAGCTCATAGTTTTGGAGGTTTCAGTTCATGGTTTTTTGGCCTGTAATTTTGGGACCTGTGGGAAGGCATTTTATTATAGTGGAAGAACAAGGCAGAGAAAGCTCCTCATCTCATGAGCTAGGAAGCAAAGAAAGACAAGGAAAAAGACTGGCATCCTATAATCTATGTGGACACATCCTCAATTATAGAATACTTTCTACTAGGTTGTGTCACTTAAAGTTTCAGTCACTTCCCAATAATGCCATGTACTAGGGGTCAAGCTTTGAACACATGACCCTTTGTGGATGTTTCATATCTAAAGTATCATGCTAAAAGATTGCAAAGATTTGATTAGTTGAATGCACTTAAGGTTTAATTGTCCATAAGAAGTGACGCATATTTTATAATTGCAGACTGCAAATTCTAGCTTGTAACAAAGTTTGACTAAACCAGTTTTGTATTTTACATGGTAAAATTTACATTTCCTTTGGTGGTTTTATTTGTTTGATAGAAGAGTTAACATTAATTCAATGAATTCTATAATTAATTTTTTCTAAGAAATATGCCATTACATATTCCTTGAAAATGTTTATCTATATCACATAGATTATACAAATTATATTGTCAAAATTGAGCAGAGACACACTCATCAAATGCCCATCATTTCAACAGTAAACCAGCAACACAGCGTTTATAGTCTAGAATCTGGTCTACTGTTAAGTTGATGGCCTGTCAAAGTTTCTGGTATAATTTGAACTCTGGTTTATCACTTGTCATTCATACTGTCAAGTTTATTTTTTTCTGGTTTTTATAATTATACGTTAACAATGATATTACTAATTTTAAATTACTGTCTTCCAATATCATAATTCTTCTCAAATATTTCAAACTAAAATAATCCTTTGTTGTTGATCAAGAAGAAAGAACTCTAAACAAATGCTTTCATTGAGAAACAATTTATCAGAGGAGATTATCTGGACTCACAGTGTACTTTTCATAAAACTTGCTACTTGGGGCAGGGGTTTAGCTTAATGGTACAAGTGTTTGTCTGGCAAGCACAAAGTAGTGAGTTCCATCCTTGGTTAAAAATAAATAAATAAAAAGCTATCTACTTATGCAGAGTCTCACTTTTCTGTGTTCATCAAACAAACTATTACATTGCAAATCATGCCCAGTTATGAGCAATTTCTTTTAACAATCCACCTTAAATTGCTTAAATATGAGACAAAATTTTGCAATGGTATTTTTTTTTACCTTTTATTTTTCTTAGCATATACCCAGAGTACACAGTGATTCCATTCATGGTGTGGAGCTGGTCTGGATTCACAACACTTTGTTTTTCATCTGTTTATGCTCAGTCTCCTCTGCCTTCCCTCTAACACTTGGTCCCTTCCCTTCTACAGAAGATCTATGTCCCTGTTTTCTGTTATTTGCATTTATTTTGCCCTTTAATTTTTTCTTATATTTTGGGTTGCTCATGTACTCTTTTCCAAATCTTCTAATATCCTGAGATTCTGATACAGTACTTACCTCTGCCAATAATTCTAATAGATACAGATTTAGTTGATTATAATTTATTTCCAGCAGTCTTTTTGGGAATCAAAGCATCAATTCTTAACAGGATTTTTATTTTTCTCTGTTTCAGTTAAATTATTTGTAAAAATAAGTAAATAAATATTCTAGATTGATTTATCTGATGAAATAATTGTAGTAATATGACTTGTGTTTCCAGAACATAGTAAATACTCTTGTCGTCTGTTATTTTGAATCCAAAGAATTATGAATAGTTCTGTTGTCACAAATAAAATCACATGAAAATAATCATTTAATTTTGTATGAAAACACTGTTTCCCTTACAGAAAAGTATAACTATATAAATGATATTAAGTTGTTTCTTTAATTTGCTTATATAAATCAGGACTGAATGCTTGATATTTTATTTTATTCAATACTAGGTATAGATTCTTAGGGTAGATGATGATTAAAATGGGAATTAAACATTAAAGAACACATTTTTCCCTTCTTTTGTGAAAGATGTCCCAGCAAAAGGAGCCTAGATATTTCCTGGATGGAAACAAACTGACAGAAATCTAAAAACATCGATTTGGTTGGAGGTCAAGAGTCTTAAGAATGGTAATAAAAAGTAAGTGATGGTAAGTCTGAGGAGATATATTTCTCTTGCCTTGGTACAACTAACCTATAGAATTAACTCAATGATAATTTCTATTGAGCTACTAAAATACTGCCATCTTCTTATTCTTGAATTAAAATCACTTTTATACACAACTTTATAGGACAAACCTAGCAAAATAATAACGCTTAAACTTGTTATTCAGTCTGAGTCTGAGTATTCTAAAGTAGAGGCCATTTTTTCATTCAATACGTGTTGACAATTTTTTCCAAGTTAAAACTTTGATACAGATTGTGGAAATGTATTTCAAAACTTGTTAAACTATAGTCATCACATTTATTAACTTTAAATTCAAATGGAAAAGTGCTTCATAAAATTCTCATCCTGACCAATAGAGCAAACACCATTATTCCATAGTTGCACTACTAAATTTACTACCTAATGCACCATAACAATTTCTGGAGAAGCCCTTGGTTTTCTTTTATGTAAAATTTTATTGCAACTCACCTGAGAAACTTTGCAGAGTCCTATAAAACAAGTTACCTCAATTTAAACTTAAGCTAAATTTCTAATTTTTAAACCAGGTAGAAAACAGTCAACAAAGGACAGAGCACTTACTGTATACTGCAAATACACAAGTTTTTAATGTGATGGAAAATATTTGTATTTGTTGAAGCTGTCACACCTACTACCTAATGACTTCAACTCTTCTCTTAAGGATGGAGTGATAATTTCATTGATATCACAGCAACTGCCACAGCCTCCGGGTGCTGACTTTCCCATTCTTCAACTTTTTAAAAAATCAACAGTGAGACAAGTTATATCTATTTTGAGGAGGCTAAAACTTACTGAAAGCTTTAAATATCTATCATTTGTACAGGAACTACATTTTAAGGATCATATTTTTTTAAAAAAGAAACAAACAACCCTCTCCTTTTATAGAGTTTTATAAAATTTGCAAAATCACATGGGGAATTTTTATTTTGCATTCATCAGATAATTTCACATTAGTATTTGCCGAACTTTAAGTCACAATGTCAAAGTATCCAGCATTAAATAAATAACAATTTGATAGAATATATAAAAATTAGTAGCTGGATTATATACACTACATGAACAAAATTTTACATGATGTCTATTTTCAACTCTCATCTATATCAGTGAGGCAAACTCAATCCCATGCCTAATTGCTAGCTTTAATAGAGAAGCATTTAAGTAACATTGGGCAGGCCGAATGGAAGTTTTCTGGTGACAGTTTAGACAGCCTATTTTATAGGCAAATTTGAGCTTTTGGGCATAATCTCCTTTGAGAATGATATCCATTAATATCTCCAGGACTGGTGACCTCTCCCACATATCCACAGCTTCGCACTGTCTCCAGCTTCTCTCTATCCAGGTAACAGCATTGTTACCATCACCTTCCTCCAAGGTTCTGAGGCTCACAGTGGCTTCCAGTTGAAACCCAGTGAACCACATCGGGATTCTCCTTTATTCCATTGCTTCTTTCTGGGAGGGAAAAGGGATGAGAAAAAGGAATTGGGATTTGTTATCTGCATGTGCTAACTCTGTGCAAGGAGTGTAAACATCATGACCTGCAAGAGTGTCTCATAAATAAATAAATAATAAATAAATAATAAATAAATGGGAGAGATGGTTGGAGGGGGGAGGGAGAAAAGGGGAAAGGGGCACAAAAAAAGGAATAAAAGTGTAGTTCTACAAGTACCAACTTCCCCAAAATAACATAAATACCATATTATACACAAGTACTAATAAAATAAAATAATAGAAAAACTAATATGTCATGATATCAGCTTAAAACCCACCAGTAGCTCTCCATCTGTTTAGGATACAAATGCACATCCTTGCATGACATTCAGTATCCTGAATCTGCCCTAACCTCTTCCCTTTACTCCCCACTTTTCCTATAGCCCATTGCTTAGTTTCTGTAATACTCTAACATGCCACATTTAGGTTCAGAAATTTTTTTCATATCTTAAGTTAGATATGTTTCATGTTAGTGTTGGGAGTAAAAAAATTTTATGCTATTTTTCTATTGAATAATCTGATGACTAAACAAACCTGCCAAAGGCATTAATTTGTAACTTTCCCCACGCACTCACATAACATCTAACGGTCTCATTTTAGCTTGAGAAAGAGTTTGCAACCATGCATAAAATTATTAATTTAATTTTCTAAAACAATTTTAATTAAAAACCATTGATACCATTTCAAGCCAGCTTTTACATTCACAAGTTCAGGACTCATGATTGTGAATGGTTCTTAGAATAAAATTAGATATAAACAAAAATCCTCAAAAGAGTGTACAAAAGCAAAATATTTTCTCATGTGAAAATAAATATATAAACATGTAAGTAATTTTTGTGGCTACCTTAACAGTTCTCTGCCTTTCTGCATCAAACCTCTTTTCCTTTCTTTGGTTTTCAAGTTGGATTCTAGATGCAATACGTATCAGAGAAGTATCTATTTCACTTATTTTTGTACTTTTAATAAATATAAATAATTTTCCACTTTTGAAAATTTAAATAAGTTTTTAAATTGTTGTGAAATTTTTTTCAGAGAATCTAATATTCCTATTGCTAGTGTTTCTTAAATGCTAACATCTTTTTTAATCCCAGTGCAATTATTTAATCAAGAGCCTAAAAACTGATTCAATTCTATTAACTAAATTTTAAATCTTTTCAAGTTTGACCAATTGTTCTGTTCATATCCTTTATTGGTCTAATTCAGGATTCCATATTGTATTTATTTTTCACACCTCTTTATTCTCCTCAACTCCATGCAGTTTTTCCATCTTTTTTCATCTTTCATGGAATAGCAACAATCGTATAATAGTAGGTTGTGTTCTGTTACTTTTCAGTACATTGTATCAACAGAAATAATCCTATATAGATCAATATGTATCATTCCTGATAATGTGAGAGTTAATAATTTGGTTCTGGTTATGTGCATCAGTTTTCCTCACTGGAAGGTTCCAATTTCTCTGTCATTAATCACTGGGTTGTAGGAAGATGTATTTATTGTTAAATTATAGCAAAACCAAAATCCAATCAATAGGTTGTGCATTAAAATTATCAGACATAAATCCGTCAGCCTACGTGTTCACTTGAAATGAGAAGGCAGAGATGGAGTAATACGCTACAACTTGTCAGTTTTGCTTTCAATGCCTACTTCAGTTTCTATTTAGCTCTATAAAAAATGGCTTAATAGAAAATTGTCTGAATTCATCTGCTTTATACAGAATTGGCACTTTAAAATTTCTTAAGAGATGAGAAAAAACAATTGACATTCTGTGAGTCTAGGTATTTACTTGCTGACTTTTGATAAATATTTTGTGTGTTCATCACTGTAAAACACTGCTTTTGATGCACTTTTAATTTTATGCTTTAATGGTTTAAAATACTGCACAATTTATACTTTATGCAGTTAATTTTTTTTCTACAAGTAGTATTTGTGTGAACCAGTAACTCTTTATAAATATTTGCATGTTTATTTTGCCCTCTGGAGGGAAGTTTTAGGCTTGTTGCAAAGGATCAGTTTTCTTTATTTTTGCTACAATTGTCTGTTTAGCAAAATAAAAATGTGTACAAATATATGAAAGAATGAAACACGCACACTTAGTCTGTTGATTTTGATCTCCGCATATCTATACCAGCATCTATTTTTCATATAAATTATTTATTTTGAATGAAGATAGTAAGTGCACAGCTCTGTTCTGATTTTGTGATAAATAAGTCACTAAGTTCCATCCTGAAAAATAACAACAGAAAATCTCCACGAGTCAAAGTTCAAAGACATTGGAAACCAAATATTTTCCTCATTAACTCATTTGTTTCATAGCTTCAGCTTACGGTGTGCCTTATAAATGGAGACTGAGTTTCTTAGTCACTTTTCTTGATTTTTTCCTTAATACAATTGATATGATGCTTTGTGATGTTCCAAATTTCAAGTAGTCTGATTCTGTTCTAATTTTGGCCTATCTTTCATTTCCATAGTCTATTAAAAGATTAATGTTAAAGGATTAAAGCCTTAATCCCTATATAGGTATAAAATAAGCATGTTACAGTTTTTCTGTCACTTGCAGTACTGAAAGAACCAGCAAGCTAGCATAATTAATGCAAGAAATAGACAAATTTATAGATCAGTGATATTAAATTAAAATTTTGAATTGATGGAGAAGTAGCTTTACATAGTGGAGAAAGTGTTGTCTCAAATTTTTGAGATCTTTGCCATACCTAAAAAAAATTTGCTTTGCATTATTGGATAGTAACTATCTGGAAATTAAAGAGCTGCAAAATTGAGTACTCCTCCCTTATCTACAGTTTCACTTTCAAAAATTTCAGTTACCTTCAGTTGGTAGAAGTATGATAATCATATATGGGAAGATCCCAGAAACAAAGCCAAATTTAAATAACGTTTATTAGAGAATGTTCAATAGTTGTTATATTTTATTATTAGTTAATTGTTTCTTGTGACTTATTTATAAAAAAAAATCTATCCCAGGTCCTTGGAGAATAAAACAGCATATATAAGCTTCAGTAGTTTCAAGCATCCACTGATGGAACATGTCCTTTTTTGGACAATGGATTTCTATTACAGCCCAAAGTCATTTAACAGCTGGAATGGATAACCCCAAAAGGCTCTGCTCCAACAATGTGTATTCTGTCATTAGAGACAAGCCCTTTGCTGAAATTCCCTTAGCAATCTGAGTCAGAAGGACATTTACTACATATCTATACATATTTTCACCAAATTGGTTAAACACATAATTTTCAGCCCTATAATAATTATACTAAACAAAAAAATTTTCCCAAACCCAAATGTGACATATAATACAAATCTTTCCTTTTTTTCAATCAGAATTAAGATAGAGTCTTTAAAAGAAGCTAGAAAGAAAGAGAAGTTGATAGATTTTTATTTTCATTGTCAATTAATTTATATTGATAAATTAATTAGAACATTAATCCAGCGTACAACAGGAAATCCATTTTGGCTTATTCCTTCTGTTCTCAGAAGCCAGCATTTGAAATCCTTTGCATCTGTTTAGAAAATTTGATATGATGGTGGCAACCACCTCCCCCAGCTTCAAATTTTAAGGGTCTTTTCCCCTTTAGTTTTCATTCCACATATTTAAAACCACTGAAATAGAATTTTCCATGTGAATCGCAAATATTTGGCATGTGTGCCTGTAAGCTTTGTCTCTATTCCTCACTCCAAGTAGAATATCCAACATCTATAACATGAAACACTGAAGGTAAAGCTTACTGTGCTGAATTTTGCACAAAACACTATACTATTCTTTTCTGTATAAAGAGCTTCCAATATTTATAGTTACTTGTCTCCAAACTTGACAGATTGTGATTCCACCTCTATGACTTTTTTAAACGCATGAGTAATGTTTTGTGTTAATTAATGAGCCTCTGCAACAAAATGCTAAATTGAAGCAATTCTTTGTGCTGCCTTAATGTGTGTAATAAAAAGATAAGTCATCGAAGACATGACATTCCCCTCCAAATGTTTGTATCCCTCAGTTATTGGAGTTTTTTGTTTACCCAAACAAATACTTTCTTTGTACTTCCTATTTTCAAATAATTACCCAGAGCTCCAATGTTTAGTTTCTTTTCTTCTCATACAAACTTTTATTTGTAAGTTCAATTACATGCTTATGATTTTAAACTACTTCCTATGTTGGTCTTTCTCCACGGCACTTTTCACTGGAGCCCTTTTTTCCTCTTGCTTCCTGGTCCAATCTTTGCCTTCCACTTTGTTCTCCAAATGCTGCTCTGTAGAGTCTCTGTAAAATATAAAAATTAATAATTTTGAGCCTGCTAAAAGCTTACACTATTCAACAAATTGAGATCACCTTCTCCCCTATAAATGTTTGATGTTTTTCTTTCATATCATCCTGTGTCTTTATAATTTATTTAAATGTCCCAGGTCATGCCCTGATAGTAACTCTATTATTTTAAAACACATTTAATATTTATGAAACTATTTCATACAGACCTTCCAGGTCCTCCTCATTGCAATTTTTTCAAGTATTAAACCATGAAAGTGGATTTAATCACAGAGGTTATTTGTCTCAACTGCCTTTACAAATCATTCATTATTTAGAGTTGTTAAGAGGAATCCTGTGCATATATACTGCTCTTAGTTTCTCTGGAGGCGATAATCACATATACCTGAGCTACATTTTTGTTTTGTTTTGTTTTGTTTTGTTTTGTTAGATTTTTTAAGCTCCAGTGACATGTCTCACCATTAATAGTTTAATTATCTTTCCTTAGTTTCATCTATGCAGTAGACCTTCTTTTCCCATTGTATAGATAGACAGAAATAATGACAGCTAGTTTGAATATTAATTCCTGATCTCTCAAAACGAAATCACTTCCTTCCTGCAAGAAATACTGTGTCCTACTTCACTTTTATTTTTCTGTGTTCTTGCCCACAATTTAGATCACTTAGGACTGCAGCTGATAATATTCATTCCTTTCCAAGCAAATTTGATATTTTAAAAATATTGGTTAAGTCTTCATTTTTTCCCAGATTTTGTTTCTAGATGTTTCCATTTAATTTTTCTTTACCTAAGATCATAATATATTTGTTTAAAAGTGCCCTCATTCATTTTATCTACTTATTCGTGATTTGCCATTTTAGGGTAATTAGCCTACAGTCTAGGACTATGAATTACACACTTCTAATCAGAGCTCATAGAATAAAAATTAGACTGTGAATACGTTATTGGAGATAATTGCCTAATTGCTGGTAAGAACACAGTTAAAGGGGACAATACAAAACTAAGAAGGAAATTATGTCTAGATCAATGACCAACGTGGGTATTCTTACTCTCTCCCCACATTTAGAATTGGAGGACCATGCTAGGTAGAACTGGGTTTGCAGCTATTAGAAATAATGACACGGAGGGCCACAGACTTACTCAAGTACATAATTTTTGGCAAAAGTGGGAGCTCAAAGTACAGAGAGGTGTACACACTGAAAATGTGGTGACCCGCAACTGCTAGGATAGCTGGCAGATTCTCAATGATGAGAATAAATCTATTATCTCTTTACAGAAGAGTTAGATGAAAACAAAGTTCTATTGTTGTAGTCTTCTTTGGTAGAGAAGAAAGGAAATTACATTCCAATGAAAGCATGAGGATGACATAGGTGAGTCCTGGTTTCATTTTAATGTTCAGAGGAATGGGTTGATGACCTAAAAGCTTCCTTTCAGCAGAATATTTGCAGTTAGTAAAACTTCCAATAGAAAGTGAGCATAAGGAGGAATTTTGTTTAAAAATTGTGAATGGCCTTAAAAAACATGTCAAAGAAAAGATTATAAAATGCATAACAAAATGCATTGATGTAATAAAAACAGAATGGGAGGAAACAGAATGGCAACTGAGCTACAGGATTATGTTTGGACAAGATCAATAACTGGAACCAAAGTTGGGAATGGAGGTCAGATAGCAAAGGTGAAAGAAAATCAGTGAACAGAGACAGAAACATCACACTGCTCACTTCAAAGTTTGTTAGAGTTAGAGAACTGAGAGGCATTGTGAATATTTTTACATGATGGACCAAAATTGAACACACTTGTGTAAACACAAGGTCTAGTAAAGATGGAAAATTATTAAGGGCTTGTAGAAAATAAGAAACGAGTGCTAAGTAAGAAACTGCTATTTGGTTTGATTCTGTGCATTTATTGATGGGAAAATACTGTGTAGTTCTCAGAATTTGTGGCTGAAAGTTAAGTCATTGCATTGTTTAAATAAAGAATCTAAGAAGTACCGATGCCTAGGTACACAAGACACAATAAGCTGCTCAGTAAATGAGGATGAGTCCTTAAAAATGAAACAGAAGTGAAGAAAAAGAAAGTATATGTAGAGCTGGAATTCTCAATTTTCATTTACACATGAAAATGATTTTCAGAGATTAACAAAAATCTGATTGTCATTCATACTTCTGATAAACTAATCAGAACTTCTGGAAATAAGAAGCAAGTGTCAGTGACTTTAATATTACCCAAGTAATTTCGGAAGGCAGATAAAATTGAAAGCCACTGGTGTAGAATATATTTCTAGAATAATATTCCATGGGCCACTAGGTTTAAAATATGCTACTTGAAACAGTTTAGTCATTCAAATGATTTAAGAGAAATGTTTCCTCTACATTGGCTTTTTGTTTAAAAATATAAGTAGACTAGTACAGAGAATAGGAAATTCCAATATTAAAAACATTCTGTTCCTCAATGTTTATTTAGTGTTTCCCCATGTTATTCTCTGAAGAACTTTAGAACTCACTGGCTCACTTTACAACGTATTTGTCTAGGAAAAAACTGAGAAGACTAGAAACAAGATTATGTATGAATATTTATAGGTGAAATTAATCCTGCAAATCATGAGAAAAAGGAGTCAGTTCACATCATAAGCTAAACTAGCATGTGATAAATGAAATTTGGGATGTGGACCTTAGGGGAAATATATCTCAGAGTTTAAATAATAGTCCCTCTTATCAATTGTCTAACTTTCTTCCCTTTAAGTCACCTGCCATTAACACATACTGAAAATATGTTATTATAAATATGGTAGAAAAACCACAATCACATATCTTTTACTACAAAATATTAGTTAGAATTCTTTTTCATTGTTAATCTCTTATTGTTCCTAATTTATAACTTACAGTTTATACATAAATTTATGTATATGCGTGCACAGAAAAACTATAGTGTATAGTGTATAGGGTTCAATACTGTGTATGACTTTAGGCATTTATGGGAGTCTTGGAAGCTTGGCATATCTTCTGAAGATAAGAGGTTCTCCCAGTGGGGAGAGTGATGGGGAATCAGAGTAAAGGAAAGATGCTAGGCAGCAGCCTTGCTGTAGGGGCGCATTACTTTCCATGAAGACTGCGTGGTGACTGGATATCTAGTCCAGCCTTGCCTTGGACAGTGATATGTTCCAATTTGCTCTCTCTGGACTTGCAATTATGCTATATGACAGCTACTTCCATTGCCTGAGCTTCCATGTATAGTAGAGGTATAGCACATAGCTAGGGAGCCTTTGTGTTTACTTGTTTTAATTTGGTTTGTGAAGTCTTAGAAGGAAAAAATTGAAATGATCTTACTTGTATTATATTCCTTCAATGAAAGTTGCAAATTGATTAATTCCATAGGTTTTAGACTTAGCATTTGAATAAAATATTTTAACAAGGTATTCCAGGCAAGCAAGGAGAACAAATGCAGAGACACCAAAGCCACTGCTCATTCCCACCAGCCTGCTTGGTGAGAGGGTGAGAAAACAGACTCCCCCATTCACCTAGAGAAATCTACTTCAGCATTTGCTGGGGGATATTACAGTAATACTGTAATATGGTCTTTCAATAGACCTCATTTCTATGAGCTTAAAGTGGAACAATATTAGCTGCAGTGATTCAGAGTTCTTGAACATTTTCCTACCAGAATGCTTCACTTAAGGCCAAGAGGTAAAGTTTCTCTAGCACTGTCAAAATCAATGTGGCTTATTTATAAGTGGTCATTCACAAAAAGTGGATTTATCTGCAAGTTTAACTTATAACTTTTAAATATGATAACTCATATGTATTATACGATATAATCCATGTGATTTAACATGGATTATATGATATTATATGACATTTCTGCCAAGTTAACAAATGGGAGATCTTTTTCACAAGTGTATTACAAATTTTTTCACAGAAAGAAATCTTAAAGATCATTGTGCAAAAAGTTAGTTTCTAAAGGGTAAATAATTTATCAGTGTTGCACAACTAATTGACAATAAATTGAGGGTCAGAAGTAAGTCTTATGGACACAAACAGTTTTAAATTTTATATTACAATTGTAGGCTCAATGTAAGAGTTTCAGTTAGGTATACAGTCACAAAAACAAACCAAGAGATGCAATCATTAGTCATTTGTTAAATAATAAATGTGGCGATGATTTTTAAATGTGCTGTATTTTTAAACTTCAACCATTAGGAAATTTTAGGGACATAGAGTCAATGACTTGTAAAAAGATACAGGATGCTGCTGTCCTTATTTTATGCAGTGTGAAATGACACAGGAACATTCTAAACAAGATTTGCTTGGCTTCATTGATGGCGCTTTCATGCTACATTTTATTTATATCCTGTTCAAGCACTGAGGTCCAGGGAATCAATTCTGTGATTATATTTCTTGAAGTTCCAATAGTAAAAACAAAATACTAAAAATTGAACTGAGCATATGCACTTGTGATTTATTCACTAGGCTTTTGCCAAGAAGCTATTTCTTAGGTCATGAAATTTTATACCCCTAAAACAAATGTACAAAGCTTAGAAATGTACTAACTTCAATAGTATAATTTGCATGAATCTAAGAATTGCTTATTAATAACAATTCCTAAAGCTTATGTGAAAATATATTTCCAGTAACATGATCAACACTCCTTTAATCATATTTTCTTAGGTAAGGCAAGTAGCTAAAATATTTTGTTTATTCAAATATTACATTGTCATCTTGTAGTGAATGCCCATTTGTAAGAATTTGAGGGAAAATAACATATATCATCATCACATTAAATACCGTTGTTTTTCTGGTAACCTGATCAAGAATTCACTTTTGTCAATTGTTTTAGGATTTCTTGAGGGCCTCAATGTTTTAGCTCACTCTAAGGAGCCATTTTGTCTGACAGCATACCCACAAAATTTTTTTTAATGAAAAATAAGGGCCAGGATCCCATTTAATTTCTTTTAATTTTGATTTATTCAACTATAATATAAAAATTACAGTATAGATTATTTCACTGAATGATTTTGTGATAAATTAATTCAGATATAAATATAAAATAAGGTGCAATATTTAAATGTAAACCACTGTATGTGTGTGTGTGTGTGTTTGAGACAGGGTTTCACTATTCAGTTCAGGCTGACCTTGAACTCACTGTGGAGCCTAAGCTGGCCCCAAACTCAGAGCAAACCTGCTACCTCAGTCTCCCAAGTGTTGGGATTCCAGGCATGCACCACCACCCTGGGCCATTTTTAAATGTACTGAATGGATAACATTTTGATATTCCTGGTTGTTTTAAATCTTGATCTTTGAGAAATCAGACACAGCAAGTTTGAATAAATGTATGTCATTAATATACTGACATTCACAGGTGTCCAGAGCTCCATTAATATGGATAGAATACTTTTTTTGTGAAACACCCCAAGAAAATGGTAGATAGTAGTAGACTGCTGTGGCCCACGGCCTGAAGCATGACCTCAGCCTCAGGCACTTGTTGACATTTTTCATCATCGGGGAATATTTCAGTTTGATATTACAAAATCTTAATAAAGCAAAACAAAACATTCATCTATGAAAAAATTCTGAAACTACTCATTTGGGGACTTCTTTGTAATTCCAACTTAAGAGGAATCCCAAAGATTCTTCTGTATTTTTTCACAACAAACTTCATACTTCCAACTAATAACGACTTTGTCACAGGTGTTGTTTTTCAACCATTTATTTTTCATAAATCCCTTTGTGGAAACTTACAGTTGAATGTCCTTTTTAAGTGTGACAGTCCTAACACAACAAGAATTCGTTTATTAAAATTTGTGAATTCATGAAGTTTGGGATCAGCCTCAACATTTCTTCTACATGTTGGTCATTTCTAAGGGAACATTGACAAAAACTGAAAATAATTCCATGCATTTAGGTTTTTCTGGGTTTGCACTGCAGTAAGGGTTTACTGCAGTAAGGGTTGCACTGCACTGAGGGTTTACTGAGGCAGTGACAACAGGAAACACAGTAGGAAATCTGAGACAATTAGCAGTGACGATTTCCTGGGAGTTCTGGAGCCCTCTGACCTCATAAGGGCAGCAGTGACCTAGAAAAGAGATAAACAATTGCATACTGGGATTATGTATTTCCATTCCTCTTTGTTTACAAGCATAAGACATAGAGAGGGAGGCCTTGGTAGTCATTTATATGAAGTACTAAGTCTACCAAGAGCAAGGACAAAGCACGTTACGTCATGTGGACATGCTTCACACTGCAGCCTTTTCTGCTGACATCAAACCACAGCTCTGACTAGACTGTGAGTTTCATAATGATGGATTCTTTACCTATTCAAGACAGCACAGATTTGTAGGCTAGATGGAGTAGCTAGCATAACTTATTCTTTGTATTCCATCATATTATTTGTTTTGAAACTTACATTAAACTTTCATTCATATTAATTATGGATGTGGAGAAAAGTTGAAAGCCCAAGTATACATATTGCTTCTCCTATGCTTAATAATGTTATAATGTACACTAATGAACCAATATTTTTGTATTATTAATATCAGTAATCTATTGTGATTTTTCTGGTTTTGAACTAGTATCATTTTTCACATTGAAGGACCTTTTCCCAGGCACCATTACATACAATTTTCCTGTCTGTTTAGGCTTCTTCAGATTGATAATGTCTCAGATTTTCTTTATGACCTTATCTGTCTGAAGAAGTATTCATCAAATGATCTATGTATTCAATGCAATCTCTATGAGAAAAGAAAAAAAAAGCCTCTAAAATTCATTTCTAAGCACAAAGACCCTGAATAGTAAAAGTGACCTTGAATACAAGAACAAAGCTAGAAGCATTATATCACTTTATTTCCAGACATACTACAAAGCCATAGTAACCAAAATAGCATGGTACTGACATACAGTCAGACATGTAAACCAGCATTACACAATCAAGTATGCAGAAATAAAACAGCACTTCTCCAGCCAACTTGACAAAGGTGCCAAAAACATACATTGGAGAGAGAATAGTGCTGACACACTGAAGATCTACAAAAGACTGAAACTTGACCCTTCTATTCCTACACAAAAATAAAGAAAATGGACCAAAGACCTAAATATAAGATATGAGGCTCTGAAACTACTGGAAGAAAGTATAAGGGGAATGCTTCAAGCCAGTTACAAGCAATGACTTTTCAGGATAGGACTCCACACCACCACCAACAATGCATAAGAAAACAAAGCAAAAAATGACAACAACTTGGATTAATTTAAAATAAAAGTTTTTCACAGCAAACTAAATGATCAGTGTGACAAGGCACATCCCAGTATTTGGGTTGCTGTGAGTTTTAGGCCAGCCTGAGCTACATAAATGAGTTCAAGTCCAGCCTGCACTACAGACTTACCCTCAATAAAACAAAAACAAAAACAACACACACAGACACAAAGTGACAGTATAACAATACAAGAAAAAAATTGCCAACTATTTATCTGACAGAGGCTTAATATCTCAAAAAAAACTTTACAAAAATGTAATCTAACTACAGAAAGGGCAAACAATGAGAACAGATAGTTCTCGAAAAATACCAATATTCAGTAGATAGCTCTCAAAAAATACAAATAGCCAATAAATATATTTTCAAATGTTCAGTGTTGTTGCCCATTAAAGAAATACAATCAACACCACATTGAGATACCATCTCATTCCAGTTAGGATGTGCATTAGCAGAGATATGAAACTATGACAAATGGTAGAGAGAATGCAGAGACAAGGAATTTCTTACACACTGTTGGTGGTAGTGCAAGTTGGTACAGTCACCTGGAAAACTGTATAGAAATTCTTAAAAAAAATTGAAAATAGATTTATCAAATGGTTTGCCTCTTGTAGCTCTAGATATATGTCCAAAGGAAAGGAAATCCTTATACCTATGTTTACTGTAGAACTGTTCACAAGAGGTAAAGGTAGTGGATCGCCATGCCTACATGCCTGAGTTAGTCAGTTTTTCATTCATGTCACAAAAACTCTAATATAAATAATTTGAAAAGAAAAGATTTATTTTTGGCTGGCAGTGTTAGGTGCTTCAGTCTATGGTCACTTCATTGCTTAAGGGACTGTGTTGAAGCACAACTTCACGGCCGGGAACCTGTGATGGAACAAAGGGATTCACCTCATGCCCAGCAGGAAAGAGTGGAAGACCTCAGGACAAAACACACCCTGCAGGGTTCCTGTTCCAGCATGTCTATTAATGAAATCACACAATATATACTGTTTTGAGATTGGATTCTTTTGCTGAGCAAAAGATTGAAAGCCCTTTCCCTTTTCTCATTGATTAATGCTCCATAGTTTGTTCATAAATTCTGTTTTATTGACCTAGTCAAGGTCATTGTTATTGTTTCCATGTTTTTGCAAGTATGAACAAATTTACTACAAGGATTTGCATGCTAGCTTTTGTGTGAACAAGTTTTCCATTCATATAGATAAATAGCTAGAAATGAACATGCTTAAACACATGGTAAAATTTTGTTTGTCTTTGTAAGAAATTGCCAAAATGTCTTTCATAGTATAGGTACCATTTGTTATTTCCACAATAAGTGAGAGTTCTTGTTGCTCTGCATACTAACCAGCATCAGAATTTTAACATCATAATAGGTTTGTACTTGTAGTTCCTGCCTGCTTTAATTTACATATCCTTAAAAACAAATTATGTTGAACATCTTTCCATATGATCATTTGTTATCTGTGTATTATTTCTGCTGAGATATCTACTCAGATCTTCAGCACATTTATTAATAGGTTTGTTTGCTTTTCATAGTGCTTTTCATAGTTTCACAGTTGAATACTGAGCATTCTTTGTTTATTTCAGATACAAGTCTTTTATGGACCATGTATTTTGCAAATACTGTATTTTCTCCTTGTTTGGACCTTGTGTTTTATATTGTTATAATAGTTTCTTTGGCAAAGTTAATTTCTAAAAATAATCCTCTAAAAATTTAGAGTTCCCAGTTGAAATTTAAAATTCAACTCACTTTTTTTTCTTTCATAAATCATGCTTTTGGTGTCTCTTCTAAGATTTGTAGTTTTACATTAGAGTCTCTGATCCATTTTTTTTTTTTAACCAGAACTCCAAAGTCATTAATAGGGCCTGTGCTCTAGCACAGGGTGGGTCAGTACACACAGGGGAGCCCTCCTAGGCTGGAACCCAAGAAAGGACTCAGGGAATTATTCTTATTTGACTGCTGCATGCCTGTCTCAGGGAGAAGCAGGGCTGAAAGATTGCTGTGAAGGTTAAGCATGCAAATAAAAGCTCCAGATCCTTTGCTTTTCCGTCTTAGCCGTTCCTGAATGCCTTACCTTCCTCAAAACAGCGCTAGGGTCTTCTGAACTGGTGGGAGAGGAAGAGGGGCACCATGCTGGCTCCACATTACAACAGAGAAATGGTGGTTTGATAGCCAAGGAGCATGCTTCTAGATTGCAAAGGAGGTCTTTGGAGCAGGTTATCCCATGCTGTTGGAGGCATAATACAATTTTTTTATGTTAAAAAGAATAGAAAAATAAATAAAAATGAAGAATTTCAAAACAAGATGATAGAAAATTAACAATAGCTATTGTATTACATTGTTGTCTTTAAAATAGTTGCTTAGATTACCAGATACAGGCATACAAAATTGATTGAACTATGTAAGCACTAACTGTTCCTTTCAATAAGTAGTACAATTATCTTAACTATCTTGTGTTTGTGTGTGTGTGTGTGTGTGTGTGTATTTTTTCCTCCTTTCTTCTTTTCTCTTTTTGCCATCCCAATTTTTCTTTCCTTTTTAGCAGTTTCTTTCCCTTTATATCTATTGAGTCTTTTGGATCTTATATACTCTTTCAGTTTCTCATACTAGGGAGGCAATATGATGTTTACACATTTTTAGTCCAGTTTTTGTGAAGTCCTGAGTTCTGTCATTATGTTCATTGTTTTGCATGTAGGGGTGAGTTCCAATTGTGGAAAAGATCACCCTTTTTCCACTGAAACACATTTTGTGCCTATATGAACAATGACTTGACAGTAGTCATGAGTCGGTTGCTGGGTTCTATACTCTGTTCCGATGATAATATATAATTCTGTCTTGATTATAGTAGCTCTACAATAAATTTTGACTTCAAATAATATGAAATTCCCAACTTCATTCCTTTTTTTTGAATAATATTGATTATTTAAGTGCTTTGCTTCACCATATAAATTCTAGAGCCTTCTTACCAATATCCTTAAAAGCTCTTCTTGAATTTTTATATAAATTGCTTTGAATAGATAAAGTTTAGAGGAGACCACAGATGCATCCTTAAAGGAATTCTTTTCTCACGAAGCCTAACTCTCCTTGCTGTCCACCATTTAGAAAGATAGGTCCAAGCTCATTTAGAGATGGTTATTCTTCTTTCATTAAACACCTCTCTTTCCTTATTTGTCCATACAGAACCATGAAGTGTGTGTGTGCGTGTGTGTGTGTGTGTGTGTCTGTGTGTTAAGGAGTCCTGGCAGGGTAGTCTCCTCTGACTCAAGAACTCAGCAGTTTGACTTTTAAGGCAGCCTGCACTCAAATTTCAGTAAGTAATCATTTAAGCGTTCCTACCGTCTTAGGAATTTCAATGGTTTCTTTTTCCTACTAAGCAGTTTTTGTGAAGTAAGTCTCTCTGGATTGCCTCTCTTCAGATTGAATAGGTGGGTGTAACTTTCCATTCTATAATATCAGTTTTCTGATGAATTCAAGAAAAATGGCTTGCCAGTATGTATAGATTTGTCTTTGTTTTAAAAACCATGACTTTAATTGTTTTATTCTATTATTTGTCACCATTTTCAATTTTATAGAACTTCTAATTTATAATGATGTTTTACTTGACTTTTAATAATCACACTATTTATAAAAGTAAGACTAAGTAATTTGTTTGTTTTTCTATTGGATAAATGATGGAGATAGAGCACATGGCTTGCTACATCAGAATGTAGAAAAAAAAGTCTTTCAAAAATCTGAAATTCTATACTTTCAGATGTGGAAGAAAATGACTTTTTATTAAAGTCCTTTCCTTCATTCTAAAATAACTTATAGTTAAGATCCTTTTATTTCATCCATCATGTCAAATAAATTCTAATTATTAAAAAAAAAAGAAATAACGAACTGACAGCAAAATTTCCGTAAGTCTTAACAATGTACAAGTACTATTTTTGTTGTTGTTGTGTCTCACACAGAACAATCAGTTTCATTTTTTTAAAGTTTATTCTTGGTTAAAACATCAAGTCAAGCATATTGGGTACATTAAATAATTAGGGGGCTAAGGTGGGTAATCACTGTTTGCTTGTACTGGCAGAAATCCACATTATTTAAATTGCTTAATCTTTCCGGATTCTAAATTACTGTAGATTGTCCTTTGGTGTCTAGCTGTAAATTGCTGGCTGAAATACTGAAGCTTAAATTTAGATCTTGGCTACGTTTGTAGAGAAAATTGAATCCAGATCACGTTAGTAAGTTCAAGCTCCACGTACCTAGATATTATACCCTTTATATTGAATTGAGTAATAAGCAACTTTATTTATGGAACTAATTCATCATAACATTCCTTTGACCTCATTGTAAGAGATTTTTCTGATTAGTACTTTATCTGAAACAGTAGAATGTCTTCTACAATTAGAAGTGAATTGTAACATTTGACAATTTGTTTTAGTATTTCCCTCTAGCTTAAAGTATGCAACAGTATAACAAACTTCCAAATTTATAAATGACCTCTTGTGACATGTCAGAGTGCAAAGTTCAAGGTGTAAGCTCCAGATCTTTTTAGCATTATATCATAGTGTCCCATCTAGCACCTGGCATATAATTTTTTACATAATACACATTTTTATAATTACTGCTCACAGAAGATACCATTCAAATCCCATTTTCTTTTAATTCCAGCAAGAAGTTAATGAATCAGTTTCAGAGACTAGTAAGCATAATCTATAGTTTATAGAAAATTGAGTGTATAAGCCCTGGTCCTGGTAATTTTCTACATATTTTACTTAAATTAGAATAAGACTCAGAGAGAGAGAGAGACAGAGAGAGAGAGAGAGAGGGACTCAGAGACAGAGAGACAGAGACAGAATTAAAATATCGATATGAAAAATCACTGGAGAAGACAATAAGCATCATAATATATAGCCACATATGACACTATATATGGTTAAAACTGATGGTACATGGATGATGAAGTCTAGAAAAATTTAGACTTTTTTAACCTGTATCTTTATGAGTAGCACTGAAAATTTTATTTAAAATGCAGTGTTGTTTTTAAAACTCTCATTTCCGCCTTTCCTGCTGAATATTTCCTGAATATCAAAATCAACAGTGTAACAGAAAGAAGATAAAGGATATGTTCAACACTAGACTTTCAAAGTGAGGTCCAAAAGCACTTCAGGGCTTAAAACAGTGAAAGTCCTACATTGAGAAAATTTTGTTTTTATTGCTCTCGTTTCCATTTTCTTGCTGCTGTTTTATATAAAGAAAAGAAAAATCTCAAAAAGGAGTTGTTAAAACAGCGATTGGCTAAGTAGATGAAGAGGTGAGGAAGCATTTCCAGGAAAGAGTTAAGATTGTGTTGGGGCAGGAAAATAGAGGAGGCTAATGAATATGATGGAGTGGAATTCGAAGACACAGAGGGTGCCTCTAAGCACCCAGCCTGTGCTTGAGTGAATATCAACTATATCCAGGAACAGGGACACACATGACTGCCAAATCATTCTCCCTATTGAAAGTTTTATATGCTTCATCTGTTGGATGAGTCACTCCATATTCTCACTGCTATCCAAGGAGGCATCTCACACAGAGTTCTCAGTGATTGATCGTAGAGTTGAGTAAAATCTCCTTATACTAAAAGTGTATAAGTGCATCTGAATTCTCCTATATGATAATGTCTTTGACTAGAGAGTTGAGTGCTGTATTCCCAAAAGGAAAAATTATGTATAATATGGAAACAGGACCTTCCACCCATCACATCTTTGTCATTTACCAATCATTTGCATTATTCAGATAAATCTTTAATTTTCTCAGGTTAAATTATTAGAACCAAACCCATTTTCAGATGAGAAAATGATAGAAACCATCCCTAGTGTACAGCAATTGATATCTGTGTGTCACTGAATGTGACACAGAGCCAGATATGGTGGCACATGCCTATCATCTGAGCTGTTCAGGAGACTGTGGTAGAAGGATCACAAGTTCAAGGCCAGCTGGGGCAATTTAGTGAGATTCCTTCTCAAAATAAAAGTTAAGAGGAACAATTGACTGTCTCCTGCAATTTCTTCTTATCCACTCAAAATGTGGAAACATATAAGGATCCAACAGCTCCATTATATAATGTATCATTATAATGCAACAGTTAATATGATTTTATAGACATTACAAAAATAAACATGTAATATATACTTACTACCTTAGCATAATGTTTGGCACATAGTAAGTATAACTTACTGCTAGTTGCAGCTCTCCTTCTATTCCCCAACAAAGGCCTGGAAGTCAAATGAGCTGAAACAGCAAAAGAGATTTGAAAATAACCAAATCAAGTATTCATTAATAGGGAGAAAAAGAGTAGAGTCAAAATTCCCTCTTGATACAACTGGCCCCTGTACAACACAACAGAACGCTTTCTTCGAACCTTCTTCATAATCTATACTAACCTGTAGGCCAAATAAAATAAGATGCTGTGCCTTAACTATGGAGGCAGATGAAACAAATGAATTGTGTGAGCCATTTTTTCCCCATATGCTTAGCAATTACCTGTCTTCTCAGACAACAACGGATCATCAAATGAAAGATGTGATGTTTTAAGTGGAATTCATTTGAGAAGTGCCATCTCCCTGATGGCACATCATAAACAGGTGGCGCTCGTTTTCCATTACCCTTCTGAAGGCACCAAAACATCACAACACTTCAATTAAGCAGCACTTGGAAATAAATGTCCGTTTTATGATCTCTTCAGGCATTAGTGGGTGAACACAGAGAGGATAATGTAACTGTCTACTCTTTCCTTTTTATAGCTATTGACAGAAGTAGGACCCCAACTAACTGACGGACAGCGGCACAAAAGGGCACTAAAGTTAGATTAGGAACGTTTGCATCTTAGTATTCAGGATCCTTCTTCAGCAGATGGCTCGGCATCTTCAAAGGGGATTAAAGAATTACCGAGAAGGACAGGACGGCAGTGCAACAGTCCAGGTAAAGGGAGACCAAACTGGTGAGAAGTCAAAATCACAGAAAGTACGACAAAGTCCCCAGTTTCCAATGTGCTAGTCAAAGTCACGCTTTTTTTAACCATTGAAATTGTTCTACTGTCATACGTAACTTGTATAATTTAAGAGAAATTTGAATTATGTGATTAATTTTTAGAGTACTGCGTGGGAGACAGATGCCTTGCACAGAATCTAATGAATCTAACTGGGTCAAGGGAGTAGTTGTGGTAATGAGGGTAGGCTGGGGAAAATCTAAAATCTCATTTTCATCACCACTACCATTAAATTTCTATGTTCTTGAGAAAAATAAAAAGATTTTAAAGAAAGGAAAAGAAAATCCTGGTATTTGCCCAGGCCCTTTACTCTGAGGATTTGCACTCAGCTCTGACCTTCAGCGTGAACAGATTGGCTGATGAGATTTTGGAAAAACTGATGTTCAGGTTAAAACATTTAGAGTTTGGCTTAGAGATAGGCCTTTTAAAAATTATGATCCTTAATACAGCTATATTCTGTTGTTTAAGAAACTTGACATCTGAATGGACTCCACTTTACTTTTTATTACTTTGGATATTACTTATGATCATTACTTTAGATAAGTTTTCTCATGTATGCATTGGAAATTAAAATGAATTTTATTGTAATTACTACTGTTGAGTGACTTTATTCATATATAATGCTTAGTTCAATGACAGATTTATAAAACATCATAGTCATTATTATTACTACATATAATAAACATTCTATGCTGCTACAAAATGTGACTTTTGAAGAGTCAGGATTATTATTTTTGAAGTCAATCAGGGACCTACCTAAAGTTAGCCAATTCTTTCTCAATGTCACATTGTGCCTGTGATTGTTTTAAATATTAGTACACTAACTCTATTTTTATACGAATTCTTAAGATTGTATAATTGTGTTACTCAGCTTCATGTAGCTACACTGAATAAAGGGAGACAACTAATGGACATGGAGAAATGATTTACTCAGCTCATAATTCTAGGGGTTCAACCCAAGATTAGTGGCTCCTTTTCCTCAGGCATCCATTGGTGACAGTAGATCATGACTGGAGAATGTGGCACAGAAGTACCTACATCATGAGCTGAGAGAATAAAGAAAGACCGAATTGGGTGGGGTTCCACAGGTCCCTTAAATGAGTGACCCAAGGACCTCTTATCAGATCTCACTTCATAGAAGTTCCACCGCCTTCCAATGGCACAGCTGTAGTGACCAAGCCTTTAATAGATAGACCTTCCAGGGACATCCAACACCCAAACCATAGCGAGGCAGCTGTCAACACGAAGCTTTATGTGATATTTGTGTATGTGTTTTGTGTGTGATGTTTGCTTCTTTTCTTTGTGTGTCTGCTCTAAAAGTTTTTAAATTGTTTCTTCCAGAGAAAGACAAAGGTAAAAAAAAAAATGCTACCACAGTCTGGAGATTCAGATAAAGAAAGATATGACCCGAAATGAAGCTGCTGTTCCCAGTGCAGTCCATCATGTACTATAAAGGCAATTTCAGTTCACTGAGGATGCTCCAGAAAAACCGTAAAAGATGACACCTGTAAACCCCACATCAGGTGTGAATCTGAGCAAACCTTTCTCGGTGACCTATCTGTACTCCATCCCACTCCCATCTCACAGGGTCACAGAGGCTGTCTTCGCATAAGACATGAGTAATGGTGGGAAGACACGAAAAAAGAGCAAGATCGTTCACAAGACCAAGAGACCATAATGTGTGTGTGTGTGTGTGTGTGTCTGTGTGTGTGTGTAGTTATTTTTCAAGGTTATACAGCAAAGAAAACACTATAACAGACCTGAGTAGTAGCTAGAAAAAGAACTCTGTTCCTATTTTTTATTTTATTTTATTTTATTTTATTTTATTCATTTATTTATTTTGATGAGGTTATTATCCTTTTTGGCTAACACCTCAACTTTTTAGTGGAGGTGAAACACGTCAATTTCCATTCTAAAATGTTTAATAGTGTTTCTGAAAGGTGTTGAAATAGACAGTACATGAAATGGTGTGTTCTCTATGTTCATTTTTCTTTTTTTCTCTTCCTTCTTTCTATCCACATATTAACTGCTAACTCTCCAAATTTAGTTCCATTTTTGAATTTACAAGCAGAATAGAAACAGAGAAATGTCTTGAGTGAGATACCTGTTCATTATATAAATAAGAAAAAATATATTTTATGTTGCTTTTAGTAGATGTGAGTTGTAATCTACTAAGAGTTAGCAGTTTTCATTTCGGGCTTTGAGCAAAACCTTATTGAAATTTTCATTATGTACTTACTAAAAGGTAAACTATTATTTTTTCAAAGCTCACCTCTAAGGTAGAATAACACCTTTCACAATGTAATTAACAAACATCCCTGGTGAGTGAAATAGCTGATTCATTTTTGGTTCACTGACATTTCAGTGGCAAGATTATTTACATATTTGGAAAATGGGCTGTATATTCTGACACTCCCTCTGAAAGTATCACAATGTTGAACCTGGAATAGCACGTTGTTACTATACTCCCGAGTTTCTCACATATTAAGTATCACAGCAGAATAATATAAGGACTTTCATACATTGCACTGGTTGTACATTCACCCCACTTGTTTTTGCAAATTAGTGGAAACTATGTATGATAAATATTGGTATGGAGGAACACCACACAAGGTCATATATCCTCGTGTTTTCTTATAGTTTCTGGTTTTCAATATGTGACTTTAGTCACTGAGTACTTATATAGATGTGTCACAGCCCATCCAAATAAAGGACTGATAACCAGTAGACAACCTGAGGTGCTTTAGGCCACTACATTGTAGGAAAATCAAATCAAGGCTCCCATTATGCTGGAATCAGCAGATAAATTAATTCAACCTTTTGTACAGAAACCAACTATATCTATTATTGAATAGGTTACTAAGTGATCTCATTTAAAATGGTATCCTATAAAAAGGAAATAAAGCAAGTTAAAGAAATTATGATTTGAGAAGTATAATTCATTTCTGTTAATTTGAATTTCTTGTCAAATATCATGATTCCAATTTCATTATGAAAATCCATTTCAAAGAAATTCTATAATTGGAAAATTAAATTTCAACCATAACCAAATTTAAGATTTTATTTGATTCAGGTCTTAAATATTTTATTTGTTCAATTTTTAAAAGTCCGTTAAGTAATATCACTTATATGTGGAATCTTACAAAGTTGAACCAATAGAAGAAAAGAATAAAATGGTGGTTACCAGGGGCTTGGGAATGGGGAAATAGGGGAAATTTTGTCCAAAGGAAATAAAATTTCAGTTATTTAGAAAATAATTCAAGATATCTATTACATACCATGGTCATAATTAATAAAAAAAAACTTATGTATGAAAATTGCTAAAAGAGTAAAATTTTAGTTACTTGACCATGAAAAGGTGAGTTGTTACAAATGTTAATTATCTTAGCCATTTTGTGTGTGTAATAGGTACCTATCTATGTGTGTGAATGTAGGTGATATATATATTATATATATATCATATATATGATATATATATGATATATATATGTCATATGCACAAATATTTTTAAACTAAAAATAGTTTTTAAAATTCTTGCAATAAAAACATTTTCACATTACAAATTCAAGAACTCTGATAAAACTATTTTTAAAAGATTGTATCTTCCCCTGCTTACCTGTCCACAACCTACCTCACACCCATCTGTTACTTCCTCCAGCCCCACACCTGTTGCATCTGCTATTCTGCCAAAGGGGTCATCAGACACCGAGCTGATAAATGTCAGTGTTATAGTTTATTCTATAAATCTTTAACAGACTTTTTGTATTTATTTTTCTATAAGGTAAGTATTTTGAGGAATGGTTCCAGATGGGATTTCTGACTTGTTTTTGTGTTCTAAGATACCACTATAGTTTTGTTTTTCTGAAAGTTTATGGAAGTCAAGTTGCATATTTATGATTAATGAGAAAGAAAAAAACATTATAAAATTTAACACAGAATCCTGTCAGTTCTAGTTCTGGCTGAGCTTCCCTACCGACAACTGAGTGATTTCAACTGAGTGTAGCTCTTGAATCAAGAATGGCTGAATCTCAGTGGAGTCCTTGGCTGTTCTGGATCAAGGGCAAAAAGTCACTTTCTCTTCTCTTGTTAACTATTCAAAGCACCCATAATCTTTCTGTGTACTTTTATTTTTTAATATATTTTCAAGCAATATCAATTCACTATATGATACTACGACAGTGATCGGGGTAAGAGTTCTAGTCTATTTGAAACACAGATCTATAAAAGGATAATTTTGGCATACCAAAACAAATTTAAAGTTATGGGACCAGAGAAAAGAACATTTCTCTGGCTATTTCAGTCTGATTACTTTAATGTTCCTTGTGTGTGTGTGTGTGTGTGTGTGTGTGTGTGTGCTTCCTGATTATATGAATCTGGTCTCCCTTAATTTGCTTTACAAAACTTGCAATTGCAAACTGTTTCTCTATTCATTGAGTGGTACATCTTTTCTCAGTCTTCTGCCATTTTTACAACAAGGAATTCCTTACAGTGTGACCTGGGGGCCACCTCTTTCAAATGTAATTATCAAGAAAGACATGGCTCCTTATCTTCAATCTTTGTGGGGCCGGTGAGAGGCTAATTTGATAAGTGCCAATCTGCAGACAAAGAAGACCTAATAGCACTGACCAGTCTCACCCCCATGGCTTCAAATAATCTATTTGCTAAGTGCTTAAAATTTTCCCAGCTTTTGAGTTCAATCTCTTTTCTGTGTTGCAATATTCATGATTGTAGTGTTTTATGCCTATTTTATTGGTCTAATCAATTTTTCTTTAATGAGTAATCTAATGTAAGTCTCTAGAATAAAGTTTAGAAACTTGAGGAAAGAGATAAATAAGCACCATTATGGTTACAAGAATCCTTCAATTTCTGCGGACTAGGTCACTGCCTTTCTTGAAAGGATGCACATAGCTGATTACTATGAGAGCTAGTTTCTCCTAACAGCTATTCACATCATGGAAGAATTCTCTAGAATAACAAGGAGAAAGGGTGCTTCATCCTGTCTCTCATTTTCCTTTAATGTTCTCTATCTATTCTTAATCTCTCCTCCAATGCCAGAAGCAAAACTCTCCCCCATTGTTTTAACACAATGGCTTCTCTAGTCTAAATTGCAGTAGTTTTTTAAAAAATGAGTTTTAATTAGAAACTTTAGATTTTATTATAAAGGCTTTATTTAAAAATGTATTTCTTCTAACTTTATACCCCAACTCATCCTGTTACTTTGGACCTTTTAAAATATTTTCTTAGTACATTTTGGTACAATGTAATGTTTACATTCACCTTATAAAGTAGGTACCTATATTTAACATATCTTAATTCTTTTTATTCCCCTTTCCCTCTGCCCTTTCCACTCTCCCTCTGTCTATAGATCTCTTTTCCTTGTAACAGATGTATTTCTGTTTCCTATTGTCCATCTTTTCCTAAAATTATTTATAATCTGGGTTTCTCATTAAGAGTAGTTATATGATATTTAAGCTTCTATGTCTGACTTATTTCACTTAATATTATGATCTCATTGTAAAAGAAAGTAGCATAAACACTTTTAGGGATGGAACATACTTACCTTTTATGGAGAGAAAATTCTAAGATTTGATAGCTGAAAAGAAAAAGCCTTGGCCAATTTACTTCTGGGTTATTGAGGTACACTTCCTGTCTTAGGCAATCTCTAATGTTATTTTCCATTCCAACATCCATAAACCCTAAAATGTGCAACTTTCCCAAATACTTTTCCTTTTTCTGCCATCAAATGAGAGCCATCATATAATACATATGCTCTATGGGAAATTAAAAGAGAAATAAGCAATAGTAATAAAATTTTAAACAGTATAATTCAATTTGCACATTTTATGTGTGAATTTCATGGAAACTGGGCAGTTTCATTGTAGTCAGTAACTCAAGAGCTCCCGCTGAATGGTCCTTTGTCTTCAGACATGGTCTTGATAAACTTGACTTCTGGCTTTTAAGGAACTCAGTTTGAATAATAGTGACAAGAAAGACTAGTATCACAATGGTTATCAACTTTTAGCATACACACAAAACTGGAAATTACTTGACAATGAAAATTTTCCATAGTTATCCATCAGCTCATACAGAGGCCAAAAATTGAGCCAGATCTTACTGGACAGAGAAAAATAGGAGAAATCTTTTTAAGGACTTATTGCTCAGCTTACCCCTCTCTGCGAGGAGAAAAGTTTAAAAGTTAATATTTGACCAGAGAAAATAGACAGTTGCAAAAATTAGACTCTTCAAATGTTTATCAAGTTCAACTTCAACTCTGTCAAATTGTGTCTATTTCTCATTTTAAGTTCTATGAATCTTGCTGTACTAGCTTTTCTAATATTAAAGGAATTTATTTGGAAATACAATTAAGACATCTAAAAGAGAGGAGAAAATCAATTTTTCTTTCTGCTGCCTTTCTGTACTTTAAGAAAAATACTGCTGACAGTCGACATACCATCTGTTCCAGCAGGGCAAAAGTGTTAAAAGTTTGTCACATGTTTTAATGGAAATGGTGGATTATAAAAATATATTATTTTTATTAAAACATTAGCCAACAGAAATCATAAGAATAGAAAATTTGTGTTTGTTTCCAGGATATTCAAAATTTCATTTTCATATTGGAACTCCATCATTTTCTCTTTTAGCATTTAATAGTATTTTTTGTGGCACATAAAAATACATTCACCATGGGAAATTGGTATATACATGTCACAGCTTAATTCTATTTCCTTTCTCTAAAATCCATCCCATTTCCATCCATCTTCCAATCCCTTCCCCATCTCTACAGTCTTTAAAGCGTATGACTGAGGAAAGGAGAAGGGTAGTGAAACAGGGAATATCACTACCTTTCCAACCTTACATTTCTGGTGACATGGTAAAGACCTAACCAGCCATTATGGTAATGGTTAATATTTTAATACTGAATCAGTGATGGTGACAAGATATTGTGGGATAATTTTTTTGCACTACAAATTGAGTAAACGAAAATATACTGTGATGTCTTTCAACATAGTTCTGAACTATCTGAAAAAATAAATTGTGAATGGACACTATTCCAGTCCATTTTCCAAATCTGTTTGCTCCTCTGTGAAATGGAAATAACTACAAGTTTCTTTGTTCCTTTGCTCCTCTTGACGCATGGAGTTTTCATTTGTCTTTCAGCAGCGAGCTTAGAAAACCCAGTGAATTCACTAAGTGATTTCAACATTCTGAGGATCGTGTCTTGTAGCTTCAGTCCCAGCATGCCAGAAGGTCTGCTTGCATCACATATCAGTTGGTGCAGGTAAATTACGAAGCATGTCAAGGGGAAACATTTAAATTCACAATGGAAAATACTCTCAGTAGATATTAATATACTACCTACTCTATTAATTGCTTCCCACAATTAACTATTATTTTGATTTTTTTAGTTATTCAAGATATTTTGATTTTTTTAGTTATTCAAGATAATGTTAGTATCAAGTGATTGGCAGGGTAAGCCTTTGAGAAAAAGATCCATTTTATTATCAAGGTCCAGGCAGAAGCAACTGTCCAGTTTTTCATGTCTTTGTACAGCTTCTCCAACAACTGTAGTACTTTTTCATCTTGTTCACATGAATTTTAAAACCATGATGTATAGCCAGAATTATTCACATTGAGATGAAAGTGTGTTTCTTCTTATTCTGTTAACACCCCTGACAGTGAGGGATTTTCAGTGTAACTCTCCAAGCAAGACTTTCAAAGTGGATCCCTTGACCTTACTTAATTATAAATAGTGCTGTTCTTGCTTTATGTGCCCTTCTGTCCAGCAGGGATTGTGTAAGAGGAAGCCACACCTCTGAGAGCCAAAATTGTGTCTCTAGGAAGTCTCCACTTATGTGAAGAACGTTATGGCTTTGCCCTCCAAGATGTTTTTCTACAGAATGAATAAATTCAGTTTTTGCATCTTTCCTCTTGGGCTTACTTTTCCATGCCTTTATCATTTTGTCTTTGTATGAAAAGTGCAGAAATAAAAGTGCTACAATACCAACCTATACTAGAACAATGCTAAACATTACAAATGTGTAATTAATATATCATATCCATGAATTAAAGTCAAATGGTAAAAATTAATTTTAAAATGTTATTTCTTGTTGCTTTCAGATTATTCAGACTCAAAACCTGGTGTGCATTTTTGTTGATGCATTAGGCAGTTTTTCTTTCCTAATCAAAAATAGCTGTTAACCACTTGCCACAAGTGCTGTTTAAGGCAGAGCAAGCTTGTTTGACTTCTGTCCCTATTGACTTTCTTATCTAATCCTCTGGTTTATTTACAAAAGAAAAGATCAGAGACAGTGCTCATTAAAGCCTGTTGAAAGTACAATAATTTTTTTTAAATAATTTGCTACCAAAGGAAGTGAGGAAAAGAAATCAAAATGTATTAGATGGTTAATGTGGTAGCATCTCCTAATGAAGATAAAGAAAACTTCTGGTCAACCAAAGTTCAATGTTAACTTGAATCAACTGTATTTACATAGCTCCTTGGTATCAATAAAGACCCCAAAAGAATTAAAGGATGACTTATGTGTGATTATATAGCATAGAATGTAATAATACTCTAAATCTCACTTTCAAACCTTCGTAACCCCAATATGATGCAGGAATACATTTAACACCATTTCCAATTCATTCCTTCACCAAATAAGACCTAAGCCTTTGTACTACCTACAGCAATTTATTTATTTATTTATGCATTTAACTTTTTATTAACCTACAATTGAATACCTTTGGTAAAAGATTCTAAAAAGCATCTATAAAGTGTTAAAAATAGCCACCTCTGAAAAGAGAAGAAAAATTTGGAACATGTGAGTTGAAATACTGATGTAATTTTGAGTTTAAATACTTTAATATTGTCTGAATTCTTGCCGAGTGAGACTGTGTCAATGAATTGGTTCTTATAATTATTTTAAATACTCTAAAGCAATACCTTGAAAAGCATTAAACATCTGTAAAACTAAAATGTTCTATGAGTTGAATAAAATTTTTACTATAAGAACAGTGTCCCATGAATCCTAGATGATTAATTTTTTTCTTCTTCTTCTAGTTTACTTTTCTGGGAGTTGATTAAAAAAAACTTTGGATGTACTTCATTTCCAACATCAAGAGTCACATTCCAAGAAAAAACCAAAAATAAATAAAATAAAATCACCTAGTTCAGGTGAATTCCATCATCCAAAAGAAAATAATAAATAGTCTGGCCACATCATTTGATAATTTGATCAATCTGCATTTGCAACTGGCTTAATTTCAAGATTGAGTCTGTCAAATTCACATTTTGGTCTCACAGAATGAAGGTTTCTTTTTCCAGGAAATGTTCTTTGTACATATATTAGAATACTGTTTAATAAAATGAATTTTGTAACTATTTCCACATCATTTATTTGGAAACCATGCCAAGAAAGCATCAAAGCAATAAACAAACTGCTGCCTTTATAGTTCAAATGTGCCCTGCCACAGAGCTCCCTGAGCAGGTTCTCTGTAGAACATTGATGACATCCAATGGCCAAAGGAATGATTTGCAGTAGGATTTAGCTGCTCATAGCAGGGCCTTCCCTCAGGTGGTGCCTCTTTGCTGTCACCCAGCTATGATGCTTTCTCCATAAGGAAAAATTTAAGTACAGTCTCTTATTCTGAGAGAGATATAGCAAAACTGGAATGATGCAGAATGAAAAATAGATGCAGTGATTTTCTCTGGGGTTTCCTGTATGTCCAGGCATTAGAAAACATTATTTATTTAGAGATGCCTCATGGAAAATTTATTCTAAGTATGTTATTCTATATTTCATCTACATGTGATATATTACTTTAAATTATAAAGATTTTGAAGTTAGAGGATCTCCTAATACATATGGAAAATAATTAGAGAAATTAAAATATTATTATACTAAACTTCAAAGATATTATTATGAAAGGGACAAATTTCTTAAGGTAGATGGGTTGTGTCCCTTAGTTTCAGTCAAGGCACACTATATATACATATACTGATAAGACAGTTATTAATTTACAGAATGACTGGCTATATCAATTAGAGGTTCATGAACTGTTTGCTGTCATTAAGTCAAATGTGACTTGTGACAAGAATAAAGAATGAGTAGACAATGAGTCAAGAATAAAAGAGAATGCCTTATTAGCCCTTTGTCATGTTTTGAGAATATATAATGTTCTTTTATCCTTTCTACCTTTGCTTACATGGGTCCATGGAACTGAACTCATATTCTCTCTACATTCAATAATAAAATGAAACAAAATTCAATATAGTCATACCCATTTAAGCTATGTTGAATTATGTAAATATGCACCCATTCCTAGAATGAGGGACAGTTTTGTTTCTTATTTGCCACTAGTCTCTGTCACACTTTCCTCTGGATATTCTTTTGTTATTTAGGTATCTATCTCCCACTCTCACTTTAGCTACTATAAAGTGTAGAAGCCAGTCATCACTGTGTTGCCTGGATTTGCCATAGTAATAACTGGTGTCTTGCATAATCGAATGCTTGATCCATATTTATTCAGTATCTTCATACTAATATCTAGGTGTATCTATTCTCAGTCATCTTTTTAATACAACAGCAGAATTTAACATACTTAGCAATTTCTTCCTGCTTGAACACTTTATTCATTTGGCTTCTGTAACAACACAAGGTCCTGTTTGCTGTGTCTCTCATGGACACTGTTTTTATTATTGTCTAATTTTTACTCATCTTAAATCTGCCAATATAAGCTGACTTCAGTAGCACACATACTAAATTTTTAATGATAGAGCACTATGAATTCAACATTTTCTGTCTATATTCACTGCCTTTAAAATTTCATTCTATCTCATTGTATTAAATTCCATACAAATTCTGATGAATATAAACATTTTATTACTGGTCAATCCTATTTTATATTCTAGAAATTTCTAGTATGGGGTCTTTATATTTACCTTATGATATTTTTCTACTGTTTTTCTTTAAAAAGTAGTTGGCCATTATGTGTTACAGATGTCACACCAGAAAACTTGAAATAATCTTTTCCTTCTGGACTTCATTCACATATCATGGATGATCTTCCCTCAAATTCTAACATTTTATCTGTATTCTCATTTAGTTTAAACACCATAATGTCTAACATGGAATGTGAAAAAATTCTAAACTTGTCCATCTCTATCCTGTTCTTTCTTCAGTCTATCCTCAGCAAAATATTCAGAATGATCTTTTAAAAACATAAACCAGATTAGGTTATTTTTCAGCTTAAAATCAACCAGTGATTTCTATCTTAATCCTGAAAAAGCCAGGTCCTAATAAAAGTTAAAATGTAGTTAGTTTTCTCTGAAGAAGAGACTTTGAAGGAGGTAGGGAAAGTATTTGAGGAATATAAACTTATTAGAAGTTATCTTTGAGTAGTAGTCATTTTCTTACTCCTCTAACTCAGTATTTTATAATTGTAAAACTTGACCACATTTTAATAAATGGTAAAATAAGGTCTTAATCTTGAAAAGATAATGGTATCATCATGTCTGGATTATTGTTTTCTTATTTAAGGAATGTCCAGGGGAATATGTCGTGGAACAGGGCTTTATTCTTAAGTACACAGAGAACACACAGAGAATACATTCTGGATTTAATTTTCGTTCTTTTAGAATTCATGTTGGAATCTGTCTTTACCCCAGTTATATACTTTCTTCTCCTTAACATTTCAATTGCAAAGAATTAGAAATTGCTATAGTCCTTCTGGAACTGGAGTACTAAGAATTTCACTCCTTTTCTACCTAATTCATTGATGATTTTATTTCTTCTGTGTTCTATAGATAATCTTCCCCAATAAATATACCCTCCAAAAACCCAAAATAAAAAAATTGATAAATTTCTACAAACAGTTTTAACTTAAATATTTCTCAAGTCAGATCTTCATTGTGCTAGAGAAATAACTCATCTCTAAATAATTTTGAGAAGCAAGCTTGTTTACAGTCATAAAGAACAGAGATACTGCCTGCTCTTCTAGTGCAAGATTTGTTTACAGCTTGCTTTTCATTATAAAAAGTATGAAAGTGCAGTTCTCACTGCTTATATTTAATTTTCTTTAAACATTGGTGTCATATTAAGAAGTGAGTCTATCTGAGTGGCATTATTTTCTTTCTTCAGCATTTCTTTGTGAAATGTATTTTTAGTTATTTCCTATAATTCACTTTTTTATTATGATTTTAACATATCACTTTGATGTCAAAATAAAGTAATGTTTAGTGATTTTATTGTCTGACTGCATTTTGGCTTCCTTGAGGAGTGGTCTACTTTATTTACTTTTCTGTTTATCATTTGTGTTGGTCAGACTCTTTAGGTTGGTAATAAAAAATATCCAAATATCTGAGACTTACGGTGAAGAATTACTTCCTACTCAGGATGTAGTTGCTCATCTGTCTCTCTGTTTCAATCCTGACTATACCTCCATTATAGGTGTCTTCTCTCCGATACCTCAACCGATAGATCTGTGCTTTTGTGGAACACAGTTGAGTTTGTAATAAATTCAGTAAAAATATTCCCGTGTTCTGACATCTAATAGCTTCTGTTCAACAGAAGATGATCATTGAGGAAGAAACAAAAACACAAGCAAAGCTCAGAAGTATGTTTGGCTACTGCCAAGAGGCAGAATATTTTCCAGAACCTCAGTAGATCACACTGTGCCTCACGGTTGGTTTCTGGTTTGCTCTCAGTAATAATGCTGGGACAGACTAATACTTGAACAAATTCTAGGACACGAGCAGTGAAGTATATACTCCTTGGACTTTCCTCTGATCTACCACCATTTCTTTCCAAGTAGATCCAGGTATCCATTCAGCTTCAATGTCTTACTTACTTTGAATATTTTCTGGAAAGGGAAATAGAAAAAAGCTTCTCTCCTGGTGGAACAAGTTTAAAAAAATAGTGACCCTAAAAGGCCTGTATCAAGGCCTGTATTAAATATCTTGATTCATATGAGCAGAACTAAAAAAAATAAGAATTACAAACAAGCAAAAAAACAAAGGATGAGACATGCTCACTTTGGCACCACATATACTAAAACTGGAAGAATAGGCAAATGGAACTTTTAAAAGACATTTCTCAAAAGAAGAAATACAAATAAATGGCCAAAAATATATGAAACTAGCTCAATATCAATACCAATCTGGAAAATGTAATGAAACTACAAAGTAATATCATTTCATAGTAGAATGACTATCGTCAAAAAGCAAAAACAGAAGCAACAAATGATGAAAGCTGATGAGAATATGGAGAAAAAGAAACTCATACAGGATTAGTGGAAATGTAAACTAGTACAGTCATTATGGAGAACAGAATGGAGTTTCCTCAAAAATCTAAAAATAGGTATCTCATGTAATCTAGTTTGCCCACCAGTCCTGGGCACATTGGCAAAATGAAAAGAAGTGTGTATACAAAAGAGATACCTACCTGCCCACATTTACTGCAGCATGGATTATAATAGTTAATGTAAGAGACCAGCCTAGACACCCATCAACAGATGGATGCAGAAAAGATGCAAATATGAACAATGAAGTATTATTCAGTCATTAAATATAACAAAAGGTACAGACTTGCCGGACATCATTTTAAGCAAAATAAACCAGACACAGAAATACAAGTATTAAATCTTCTCTTTCACATGCAGAAAGGAAAACAAAAAAGGAAAGGAAACAAAAACAAAAACTTGAAAGCAAAATAGCACTTAAGAGTGCCAGATGGAGGGAGTGGTGAAGTGCGGATGGATTTCATCAGTGCACGCAGTTCATATGTATAGAACTATCTCAGTGAATCTCATTATTCATACAATTAATATGTGTTAATTAAATAAAAGAATAGATGTGAGAATAGGAA
>PVJX010012734.1:0-49466 GCA_004027295.1 Dolichotis patagonum | reverse complement strand
CATGTCACCTGCAAATAATGATAATTTAACTTCCTCTTTTCCTATCTTTACTCCTTTTATTTCTCTTTCCTGTCTTATTGCTCTGGCTAGTATTTCCAGTACTATGTTGAATAGCAGTGGTGATAATGGACATCCTTGTCTTGTGCCTGATTTTAAGGTAAAGGCTTTCAGTTTTTGACCATTCAATATGATGCTGGCTTCTGGTTTGTCATAGATGGCCTTTACCATATTGAGATAAAGACCCTCTATTCCAATTCTCTGTAAGGTTCTTATCATGAATGAGTGTTGGACTTTATCAAAAGCTTTTTCTGCATCTATAGAGATGATCATGTGGTTCTTGCTTTTGGCTCTATTGATATGGTGGATTACATTTCTTGTTTTGTGTATGTTGAACCATCCCTGCATTCCTGGGATGAATCCTACTTGGTCATGGTGTATAACCTTCTTGATGATTTGCTGCATCCTGTTTGCCAATATTTTATTGAGAATTTTTGCATTTATGTTCATCAGGGAGATTGGCCTATAGTTCTCTTTTTTAGTTGAGTCTTTCTCTGGTTTTGGTACTAGAGTGATATTTGCTTCCAGGAATGATTTAGGCAGAATTGCTTCCCTTTCAATTTTATTGAAGAGTTTTAGGAGTGTTGGAGTTAAGTCTTCTTTATATTTCTTGTAGAATTCTGCAGTGAATCCATCTGGGCCTGGACTCTTCTTTGTTGCCTATGTTGTCCTGTTCTGATCTGCTCTGTACTGCACCCTTTTGTTTTATTCTCTTTTAAATAAAAAATAAATAAATAAAAATATAAATAAATAAATAAATAAATAAAATGAGAAAAAATGTATTTCTAGTGGAAAGCTTGACAAAGCCAAGTGATTGTATTCATAAGGATTGTTGGAAGGGAAGAAAAGAGAATAATTGCAATAGAGGAATGCTTCCATTTCAGAAATCTGCAATGCTTCATCCCATAAAATGAGACAGAATAACATTTTTAATGGGATAAAAGAGAGCAAAGCAGATATATGTAGAATCTTAGGAACAAAAGTTGGACAAACAAATGAAAGTGCTCAGTGGTATCTAACATGAAAAAAAGTTCCAATGAAGAGGAATGTTCTCAGGAAAATCTGTGAATTGGGATATGTTCTTCCATGTGGGTGTATGCATGCGTGTGTGTGTGTGTGTGTGTGTGTGCGTGATCGCACACACATGCTCACGTTTATCCTTGGGAACAAGAAGAGTTTTGAGTGTAATAGAAAACAGACGATAAATGCAAATTTGTTTAACTCAAAATTAGAAGGTAGAGAGTGGGCATCTGTGAACACTTGGTCATTTGGTTAATAGCATAATCCCTTGAAATATAATCATTTCTATTAAGGTGATCAATTTTTTATTCCATATCTGGCACCAAATTTGTTGCTGGATAATAGGAGTAAAAAGATCACAATCAACTTTTAAAGAATACTGTATAGGCCTTAGTGAATTTCTCTCTCTCTTAATGCACAAAAAGAGTGTTGAATTATTCCAGTACTAGATCTTGGGCCAAAAATGACTACAAGTGATTGATTAAGAAGGGATTTAAAAGAAAGCTATAGAATAGGGACAGCAAGATAAGGGAAGAACCTAAGCGAAAATGTGATTGAAGGTACATTGCTATACTGAGCTTGCAGAGAAGTCTGAAATTTAAAAGAAAACATGTTTGCTTTAAGCAAAAGGGCTGTTTTCTGTTTGTTTTTTTTAGTCTAACCCTGATTCAATTTCATATTTATTTTTAATTGACAAATCATAGACATATTTTTATCTTTTTTGTGATGATGCTGAGAATCAAACACAGGGCCTTGTTCATGCGAGGCAAGAATTCTACCACTAAGCCACATCCTCAGCCCAAGATATGTTTTTATGTTACAGTGTGGTATTTTAGTACATAATGGAATGATTAAATCAGACTGGAATGATTAAATCATCTCAAATATTTATCACTTATGGGGATAAAATTTAAAACCTTGTCTCTTATCTATTTTGAAATATGTAATACATAACTATTAACCATGCTTTCAGCATTGTAACTTCCATTCTAGTCATTGTTAGTATCTTAGGGAAGAAGTATCAATTTCTCGATACTTCTGCTCTGAAAGATTTAGGTTCCAGAACCAAAGAAAAATCTGAAGGTCTCAAATAGAAGATAAAGAACAAATATCCAGAAGTTGGGGAATATAGGGAGATATTTGGTAAAAATATTGTTATATATTTTAATTTTATATATTTTTTCTTATTGTAATGTATGAAGATCACCGTTTCAAAATTATTAATATAGAACTGTTATGTGAAAACCTTTGTCTGTTTTATGATCATTGACTTTTTCTTTCAACTGTATACTACTAGCTCTTTTTATAGTTGCCTTTTCTATAATTTAATTTCTTTTTATTAGAATTAGGCTTGCATATAATTAAAAGGCATATACTACTAAAAATATTTTCTAAGAAACCTTTTTAATCAACTCATCCAATATCCTTGTCTTCTTTCGAAGCCTGTATGACTTGTAATAGTATCCAGTGTCCTTAATATGTTTTGTTGTGGCTTTTTTTGTGTGTAACTGGAAACTCTTGATAAGGAAACTTGTGAATCCCTGTGGTGTCTGGAATATTCATAAATTATGCCATCTACATCAACTTTATTACTACACTTATGTTTTGGGTGTTAATTTTAATATTTTCCCTTTTTGCTAAATGTCTGTCTTTCTTTAGTGCACCAAGATTAAGTCAATTTTATCTTCCATTTTTTCTATTGAGTATTTATTGATTGACCGATCGATTGATTGTTTGAGACAGGCCCTCGTTATGCAGTTCAGGCTGACCTTGAGCTCATTTTATAAAACAAATTGATACCAAACTCCCAAGGATCCTCTTACCTCAGCCGCCCCAATGCTGAGATTACAGATGTGAACCACCATGCCCAGCTTAACTGATTTTTAATCATCTATTAACATCAAAAACCATTTTGTTGCTACTATTGTTCTTTCTTTGTTATAACAATGTTTTTATTTTATTGTATCATGTCACTTAACATAGCAATGGTAATTGTAAAAGGTCATGATCTTTGTTTCTATATAAATGTTTTTAATCTTTCTTTTTTATTAGTATATGTTTGATATATAATAATTACTTTTATCTTGGGCAGTTGGTACATATACATATTTCATCTTTTTCTTTTTCACATTGATTTCCCCTCCCCTCCTGTATTTCCTTATCTTTGAAAATGCCTTTCCCATTTTCACAGAGTTTATCGCCCTGTTTTTTATACTGTCTTTTATTTTGATCTTTAAGTTTTTATTCTTTAGATTTTTCACATAAGAGAAATCATATGATATTTAATCTGTGTGTCTGATTTATTTCACTTAGCATTATGATCTCAAGGTGCATTCCTTTTCCTACAGTGATTGAAATGTATCCTTCTTTATGGCTCCATTGTATATCATAAAGCACATTTTTTATCTGTTTGTCTGTTGATGGGTGTACAGGCTGCTTCTGAGATTTACCTATTATGATTTGTAGTGCTATCAACACAGTTATGCATGTATCTCTGTAATATAGTTTCTTCAACACTTTCGGGATAGAATAGGTTTAGCTGAGTCAAACCAAATTTCTGTTTTTAGCATTTTGAGGACAGCTAAATGAAGGGACAATCTACAGAATGGAAAAACCTGATTTTTTTTCTTATTAGCAAATTTATCAGATGCTTGATTTTGCACATTTTTAAGTTAGAGACTTTAAATGAGAAGTGAGAAATTCTCACACTATGTATGAGCCTTATCAAACCATTCATGTTCTTCTTTAGATTTTTAATGTTTTGGAACCAAAGTCCTCATATACATTAAGGATGAACTGTATTGCTGAGCTATAGCAACGTCCTTCCTTGTCTCTTGTGTATAATAATACTACATTTATTTCTATTCCTATAAAAAATTTTCTTATTAATAGACTTATAGGTTGTTTATACATTTAGTATACTGTAAAATATGTTGTTTATAGCATTTTATATGTCTTGAAAGACATTTGTGTTTATTTGCACTGGAAATAAATAGGAGAATGCTATATGTTGCTTATGATTTTTTATTTTTCTTTTTAAATTAAAGATTTTTCTATATGTTGGATATAAATCATTGTGTATTATATATGCTTTAAGTACTTACTCTTGTAATGTGGGTTACATTTGATTTGATTTATTCATTTATTTTAATTAATTTATATATTTGATTATGTATTTATTTATTTTGATACTGGGAGTTGAACTCACAAACTCATGCTTGCCAGATAAGCACTGTTCCGCAGAACTATATGCCCAGGTGTGTAGATTATATTTTAAAAATTTTAGTGAATTCTTTTAAAGAAAATAAATGGTTAGTTTTAGCAAAAGAATGCTTTTTGTTGCCAATTTTTTCTGTATCTTAAGATCACTACCCACTATATAATTTCTAGAACATTTTATTATTTGTACCTCTCCTATTCAGATCTGCCATAGAGATAGAATTTACATCTGAGTGTGAGAGAAACATGAAGTAGGAAGTAGGTACACTAACTTAGGACCCTGGTTATAGCAGCTTGGGCCACAATGTTGGCAATAGTTTGGTGAAAAGTGTGTTTTGCTCACTAATAGCATCACAAAGACTTAGGGTAAGGTTAGATACCTAGAGCAATAGACCTAAAAATTAAGGTGACTATTTGATATGAGAATAAGTAGAAAGGTGATATAAAAGCTGGAAACACAGTGGAAACAATCAGGTTGGAGATACACATTTACTTCTTCCTTGCATTGTAGTGAATAGAAGCAGTGAACACTAAACAATAGAATAATTATGTACATGTGTTTCCAAAGCAGAGATAGCTTTAATTGTCCTCCATAGCTAGCCTTATGGATTATTATTAATGAAACTAAGAAAGCTACTTAGGACTTACTTAACTAATCACTGGTAAAATGAAATTAAATCCATTCATTTATCCCAGAAACTGTTTCATACTAGAGGAATATTTTGCTTTATGAATTGTATAGTAAGAGCATTCTTCTCAGTGGTTCATGATTATTTTCTCATTATTTGGACTCTTTATCATCTGTTTATATATTTTTTTCTGTTTTGAAGAAGCTTATCACTTGAAAAAATTTGACACAGCTGGATAATGTCCGTGTATGCTTTGTACTGTATTTAGTTTTCAATATCCCACTTTTGGTTTCCATTAAAATTACTTTTTTTGTTTCTCATTGTTCATACTTCAAATTTTCTCATCCTATTGCATATTAACAAATGTGAAGAAGTTTTGATGAAACATTTCTTCATGATTATGGATAAATGCGGAATTCATTGGGAAAGTAATAAATTATAAGCTCATAAGAACTTGAGTTTTGTTCCTAAATAATGTATGTATCAGCAATCCTCAATATACACATCTATGATCTACAATCCTCATCTCTAATATATTGGAAAACCAGCACAAAATAAATCATTAAATTAAATTTAAAAACCTTTATACTGAATGTACAATGAACCAAGTTCCTCTTCCTGTGCCTTTCTGTGTGATTCACCAGCAATCACAGGCTTTCTTATTTTCTGCATCACTCTCACTTCAAATGTTATCAAGTTATATTAATTCTCTGCAAAGAAATTGATTTTAATCTCTGCAAAGCTAACAGTTTATCATGTATTTATTAGTGACTGTTTTGAAACATAGTGTGCTTTACTTCATAATAAAAACTTGCATTGACAGAACTTCAATTTTAATTTTATTTTAGAAGACAATTATTTTATTTATAAAGAAAATAGAAGTCGTATTCTATTGAAGTTATAATTATGTGTGTTATTAGTGTACAATTTGAACAAAGCACATTTTATTTGGAATTCAGCCTCTGCCACTCCAGCTGTAACCCTTCTTGAACTTCAGACTCATCCTCCTATCTGTGTGGCAGATATTTAATTAAATGTGCTACAAGCTCATTATTTCTCAGCAAAGCTCTCTGCTGTGTACTTTATCTTATTTAGTGTCCTCACCTTGCAAACAGCCATCCAAGCCATGGCTTTAAAATTCTTTTGATTGTCTCTCACACTAAGAAACACACACACACACACACACACACACACCCCACACACAAAAGAAACCTATTTTGTTTTTCAACCTAGAAATCATACACACACACACACTGGAAATGAGAGTGTCATGATCATTATCTAAGGGTGGTAAACTCTGATGTTATTTGCCATAATCATTCTCTTTATGTTTTAATGTCTGAGCAAAAATACAAATAACATAAAATTAACTATTCTAGACAATCCAGAAGCATTTATGATCTTTGTGCTATTGTGCAGCCATCACCTCCAATAACTTCTAAATCCTTTTTTCATCACTCTAAAAGGAAACTCTGTGTCTATTAATAGTGTATTACAGCTTCCCTTCTCCCCATACTGGAAAACACTAATTTGTTTTCTGACTATATTTATTTAGATATTAAATAAAAATAAAATCATACAAATACGACCTTTAGTGTTGGCTTCCGTTTTAGTAAGTAATGTCACTGCTTTGTTATTTAAGTAATTAATCTGACAGTTTACCATTGGACAACTTATATCCTCTGTAGGCCCATATGTAGGCCATCCTTTTCCTTTTTGCTTTTCCCAAACACAGACTTCAATCTATTTTCATTTTCATTCCTAATAAATATCTCTGGAAGTTCTTCTTTCCTCTCTATTTCTATTGTTCAGGTCCTTATTCTTCTCAAAGGATTATTATACCACAGAAATTATGTTTAGTTTCTGTGCCTCTCTTCTATTCTCACTACTGTTTATTTTCCAACTATTATACACATACATAATATATAATATAGTACAAATATAAGTATATGCACATGTGTGTGTTTGTGTGTGTATATTTGAGAATGTTATACTTCTACTTAGAAAAACAATCAAATGCACAAATGAATAAGCTCTCTAGCTTCCTTTACTGTATTCAAAATAAAATGAAACGTTTTAGTTTGGTATATGAAATTCTTTCAGTTCTTTTCTTGGTTTTGCTGTTCAACCTTATTCCAGTCACTACTAATAGATCTAATAGTGTATCCTATTTATCTTTTCCATCCTCAGGGTGTTAGTAAACTCATTATGTAATGAGCCTCTGCTAGTACTGATTCAAAACCATAGGTTTCTCTACACATCTAAATAATTTTGAATATCAATAAAATGAAATAATGGATGTAGATTTTAGTTTTTATTTTGTTTAATAAGAAGTTCATTTTAATCCAGTGTGGATATTCTTTGGAAAAATAAATGCTTCCTGCAATTACATTTGACACTTGTGAATTTTTCTACTTGTTAGATATTTTTTCAGTTTATTAGTGAGATCTTATATCAAAATACCTGATGATGAAAGGAGATGTAAGTCAAAATATTAATAACAAGAATACTTAAGGAAATAAGTGTTGCAGAGAAAAGATTTGCCTGAAAATCTTGTCTTTGATTCCTTAGGGTTAAATTTTCAAGAGCCTGCCAAAAAATTAAATTTATTTTCTGTTTTTGATACTGTGTCTTGCTATGCCATTTAGGCATGTCTTGAGCTCACTGTGTAGCCCAGGCTGGCCTTAAAATCCAGGTGATCATATTGACTCAGTCTTCCCAGTGCTGGCATTACAGGCATGTGACAGCACGCCCAGCTAAAAATTTAAATTTTAAAGCACTAAAGAAATGTTCTTAATTTTCTCAGTTTTGTTTTGTTGCAACATGGAAGTTCTTTTGATTTTATCTTATATGGCAATTGAGTTTTGTTACATAATCAACAAAAAGAATGAGAGGCAAAGGAGCAGTATGCCAAATCACAACTATCTGGAAATTGTAGTGCTAAATACAAAATAAATGAATCTAGTGCCATACCATGTGAAGTTCTAACCTCTTCAGCCTGAGGTTTAAATACTGGTTATGTCTGAAGCAAATTTAGGAGATGTGTTTATAGTTTTAGAGAGATGGTAAATTGAATTTAGGAAAATATAAGCTTTATTTTAGTTTCCTTAAAATGTTTATCTCTAGTATATGAGCAGCTTATCAACCAAAAAAATAGAAACAGGAGAAAAGGTCATCTTCAGTGTATCTTCTACATTATTTATTCATAACCAAATCCAAGGCACGTACTTGCACCTTGATTGTTTAAACAAATGTGAGAGTGCCAAAGATAAACACTTCAATTTCACTCAATCACCAGCTGTTCTTGAAACTGATCTAGGCATGAGAAAACATTAAAATCGTGGGGCTCTGAGTTGAAACATAAAGCACTAAATGAGTTAAACTCCATAGTATTGCATCAAATGTGTGCATCAAAGTTGCATCTCAATGATATTTGAACAATTTGTTTATTTTCTCATAGTAGCACAGATAACTACTTCAAGAACATCTTGTTTATAATTTCCTATGATATTAATTATGAGAAAACGTGTTTCCTTTATAATATACAAAATAACGTCAAATGTGTTGACACTTATTTGTAATCTTAGGCTTTGGGATACTGAGGCAAGAGCATTGCCACAACTTTGAGGCCATATGGGCTATAAAGTGATTTCAAGACAAACTTGAAATACATAGTGAGATTCTGCCTGAGAAAACCAAAATAATAATAATATAAAGTAGATACTAACCTTCAAATTATGGTAAATCTGTCATGAATTTTAATTTCCTTACAATTAATGAAAATGTTATTTTCATAAAATTATTTTTCATGTCTCTGGAGAAATACATTCATTATTTGAAAGTTTATTCAATTTGTAATTGAGAATTATGAAACTAATATATAATATTTTCCTTAAGGCTAATCATTATATGAATATATATTGTGCAATAAGAAAATTATTGAATCAGTTTGCATTAATGAATTGAGTTCTACACAGCAAATATTGCTATTTTTCCTCTCATAAGATCATGATATGAAATTCAATAGCATACTTCTTGATGAATATCTTACTTTTCTTAAAGATTTGACATCTAAATATTTTAATCTTAATTGTTTTGGAATATAAGCAAAAAATAGTACAGCAATAGCTAAAGGACTCTGGAAATATTAAAATTATTGTATTATGAGCCTATCTTTCAAGAGTACAGCTATATACACTATTAGTAATTATGATTAATCGAAAATTATGAGCCTCCTTGATTATTCTGTGCTTTAAACTTAAGTAGCAATCTTAGTTTTTAGCATTTACTTATTATCAGTTTGAATTTTGTTAATATCATGGATGGAAATTTTGTGAATTTATTGTCATTATTGCTTTTAAACTATGTTAGCTTCTTTGGGTAGATTTATAGCTTACACTGAATAAACATTTTTGTTTAAGCTGTATTATATTCAAATATTCAATATCACCTCCATAATACAGAATCGAGTATTATCTAATTTATCTAAATGTTCTTTATTCACTACATAACTATTCTTATTTTGAGACTAATAAAAATCATTATATTAGCTTCCTATGGCTTCCAAAACAAGCACCATGAATTGAGTTGCTTAAGAAATTATGGATGCATTGGTTCGCAATTGTGGAGGCTAGAATTTCAAAATCTATGTGTCATCAAGGTCCTGCTGTAAGAGAGAAGCCTGTAACAGAGAATCCTCTTGCTCTCTTTGAGCTTCCAGTGATTGTCATTAACTTGTCGCTTTTCTTGATTTTTAAACTAATCATTCCAATCTGTACATCCATTGTCATTTGAACATCTGGAGTGTCTACATGGCTGTTTGCGAAGGCTCTTACCCTACTTGATTAAGAGGCCATGTTGTGCCATTATGATTTCAGTTTAACTTAACTCACTACGTATATTCCAGATAACAAATAATACCACATTCTGAGATTGTGGAGGTACTCCAAATTAAAATTCCAAATGTTACTGTTACAGAAATTTATTAGTCATTTAACTGAGTCGCATGTATAGAAGATGGAAAGCATTTTATTTTTTAATCTTTTTGAGTAAAATAGTTTTATTTTTTTGAATTATGTTCATTACACAATCTAACAAAACACTAGACTTCATACAGATGTACAATTATTATATGTCAACTTATCTTTTGGAAGGATATAAATCAATCTGCATTAGTCAAATTTATGAGATTATCATTGAACAACTTTGCAAATACCAGCAACTTTACTCTTTGTTTTTACTCCTAGACATGCCATTCAGACCATTCCTTTACATAATCCTACACATGAAACTTTAGAATTGCAAGTAAGAAACAGTAATCCTGGAAATTTTGTGCTAGAAATTAATGGATCTTCATCAGTAAGTACATTGAGAAAGTGGTGAAACCTACTGGTACTACAGAATTTTCTAATTCTTATTTTAAGACACCTATGGAGTATTGTCAATTGAATTATTAAAAAGGTTTTAGATTTTGAAAATTTAAAAATATACTTTTCTATTATTTAAATTTCCCCAAGAATTTCAAACTTTCTTGAAAACAATATGCTAATTTGAAATTTTTCAAAGTATGTATGCTAATAAGATGCTCATTATCACTAAATTTTTAAAAAGCTGATTGTACTTTTTTCTGATAATTTTAATAGGTTTTTTTTGCAATAGTGGCCCAGTAATATGACTTTAACTCATATATTTTACTGTTTCAAAATAACAAGTCATCTCTACCCCTTCTTCAGTTCCTGCCCCTGCCTCCGAAATACATATCTAGACAGTGCTAGAAACTCTGCCCTGCCACCTCCATTCCTTCCGGTACCTCAGTTCCTCATATTTGGGCCATAGCAAAAACTAGAGTCAAAGTAAAGGGCCTGAATTAGTTTTCTTCTTCCTTCCAATTGTAAAACAAGAAATTATAGTTTCTGAAATATATGACCCAATTGATTGCAGTGAACGAGAAATCATATACCTTTAGGTAAACATCAAAATGATGATTCCAGCCTGGGCAGGATAGCACATGCTTATTGCTGCTGGCAGATATGATACTTAATTAAGTATTTACTGTTTAGCATTAAAGGACTGTTTAAGAAATTATGTATCAAAATGGACATACATGCTTGCATTATTTAACACTATATTTTCCATAAATTATATAGAACATAGGATTTGAGGTGAAGTTTATATATAACATGAAAAAGTTGTGTTTTCATAATTTTTATGTTTTTATGCTTTTAGAGCACAGTGTAATTATGATTTAATGAAAAAATGCCAATTTAAAGAGATGGGCTCAACCTTTTCATCCACAGCTTCCAATATCTATCATCTTTCTATCTATCTATCTATCTATCTATCTGTCTATCAGCTATCTCTATTGACTTTGTAGTACTTGGGATTGAACGTAGGGCCTTCACACTCAACTACATCCCTAACCTTTTAAATGTGTTATTTGAGACAAGGTCTTGTTAATTCACTAAGTTGTCCAGACTGAGAGCACATTTGAAGTCTTCCTGCCTGAGTCTCCCAGAGGGCATAGATTATAAGCAGTGCAGTACCACTAGTGTGCAGTACTATACATGACTTTTCTCCACTCATCTTTTGATTCATTTATCAAACATTACCAAATAGTGAATAATTGGCAATGAAGTCTAATATTATAAAGAAATTAAAAGTTATATATAAAAATGATATTCCATAATACAAAACAGCACCACACCTTCATAAGTAGAAACTATAGCAAAAGTAAAATATAATAAAATTTACAAATACATAAATAATATATGTGCTCATCAAGTATATGTACATATACATGTGGGTATGTATACATGAAACTACACTTGGCTTCCATTTAATTGTGTGTTTGCAAAACTACAGATTGCAAAGTATTATTATTAGTAAATATTAATAAAAGTAAACTTTGGATAAGGCAAATGATGTCATAAACCTTTACTTCTTTATAGCTACATATTGTTGAGTTTTTCAGATATAAAGATCTTCAAAGAATAATACAATTAACAGCTTTCCGAATTGGTTTATGAGTTATTAATGATCTGTCACATATTCTCTGTCCCTATACTTTCTCTTAATCCTCACTGTTCAGTCAAAGGTCAGTTGTAGGCCTTTCAGATAATTTTAATCTAAATACTTCAAGTTGGATCTCTCTTTTTCTTATTTGTTTGATTGTTTGAAACACTGTCTTGGTATGTAGCCAGTGTTTGCCTTGAATTTGCAGCAATCCCCCTGCCTCCGATTTCTGAGTGCTGGGATTATAGGCATGTGCCACTATTCCTGGCTTCAAATTGTATCTCTTAAGATCATATTATTCTCCAGTTGTCTCATAGTTATCTGAATTCTGGTTTACTCAAATGTCACCAGAATATCGTTCTCTCCTGAACTAGGATTCGGTATAAACCCACACATTAGAACTAGTTATATAATGAAGCTTGCAATAAAATATTTTAAAGTTTAAAAATAGTCCTACATTTAACACATTCGCTACACCCCACTACACAAACCAACATAGCTACTACAATTAAATTCTTAAAATTATGTTTATCTTTCTGGAACATACATGCTTCATGATTTTCAGTGCATTTTAGGTATAAATAAAGATTTAACATTAATTGCTGCTAGATTGTATACACTACTTCAATTTTTCCCATGTACCTATGTCATATGTTTATAGAAGGAGAATTTGAGAATATAGAGATCTAAACACTAAACTAAGTGGTAATAAATTATTTTATTTAACTGTACGAAAATCCAAGTTAATGTAGCAGTTTCTTTCCTTCTTCCTCTCTCGTTCCATGTCTCTCTCTTTCTCACTTTGTCTCTCTATAGAGATAGACCTGTGTATATACCCAGAGATGTGTCTACATCTTATCTCTTTAAATCTATAGAGGAAATAAACTTTTCCATGTATGCTAAATTGAAAGGGTATATAAAACATTTTCTTGCTAAGGCTAATGATGAAACTAATTTACATTTCTAAGGCATTTATTAACTGCTAAACTCCAAACATTAGATGCATTAAAGGGAAGGCCAGCTTGAGACAAAATTATGTTCTGTAGATAAACTATACATATTTAATCAGAAGATGACTCTATCTATAAAAATAAATTTCTGTTTGCATTTTGTGATTATATTTGCAGTTTATTGAGCACTAAATGCTGTATTTTACAAAGATTGATGTTACTAACTTTCAATTTTGCTTTTCAAAGTTAATTTGCAAATATATTAGTGTAAAAAAGTCAATTTGCTTTTCAGACCAACAATTGACTTATATTATTATTTTGTAAGTGTTGATATCAAATACTGTTTTATTGTCAGTGTATCATTTTGATTACAAAAGATAACCAAGCCTTCATTATATGGTGATAGAGTCATTGGTTTCTTTCACTGTCTAAAACAACTAATTCAGACTCTTAATGTACATACCAGCAGGTCACTCCTTGAGTGTGTATATAATATGATTAAGAGGAAAACTTTAGTGTACATTAAAGAACCATACCTTCCATCCGTACTTCAAAACGGTACATTTATTTTAGCATAGCTGGGGCTACAAGTTAATTTCCTGGTAGCTTGACATGTATCATGGAATGATAAATAAATTATAGGCTCTTAAATAAAACACACAGAGCCAGAGATATAGCTCAGCCACACAGTGCCTGCCTGGCAGTCACAATGTCCTGATTTTGATTTCTGGTACCAACAAGAAAAAAGAAACTACCTTTCTATAGATTTAGGAAGATGTAATCCACGTTTAAGCCTTGATTTAAGAGGATATAACCCAGCTTTTAACACTGACTTCCTTCTACACTTTGATTATCTGAGGATGATCATGGCATAAGAAGCAGATATGGGCTCTTTTATCAGTGTTTTGGCTACTTTTCTCTCATTGCTGGAGAAAAATATTTGACCCTCAGAATTAAGGAAAGAAAGTCTTATTAAGGTCACAGTTTGTGGAGATACCAGTCTACAGTCAGCTGGCTCCATAGCAGGTTGGCATAGCATAGGGGCAAAAGTTTAAGGTGGTAGAAGACAGAAAAAGCAACGAGCAAAAGAAGAAAGAGCAAGCCGTTTTTTCTTTCCTCATGTTGTTTGCAGGCTACTGCCCTAAAGGTGGGTGTAGCACTGGCACCATCTCTGTTAACTCCTCTTACCAGGCTCAGTATGTTTACAAAGTGAAGATCCTGAGCCCCATGCTGAGTCACTTAGTTAAACTTCCAAAGGTGACACAATGAGCAGCATCCTAGGGTGGTAAGGTCATGTCCTATATCCTAGGATAGAAAACTGCTGTGTTACTTAGTTAAGCTTCTAAACTTCTCAAATTGCACAGTATTCATAGAGACGGTTTACTGAGAAAAACTAATGTGTGTAAGGCCACACATTTATTGCACAAACATCAACTTGATATATACATAGCACATAAAGATACCACCTGAAAGAATAGCATTGACTTTTGTTTCTCTTTTTCTTCTTTCTTAATTTACAAAGCTGGTTGTACTTCCTCACTGCACCAAAGAGATATCAGTTTGCTTTTATCCTTCTTGGCTTGGAAGAGCTGGTCATGAAACTTGCATCAACTTCTACTGCACTCAGGTATGATAAGATTATTCTTGGACTAAGTCAAGCTAATGAAATTTAAAAATCAGTACATAAGTAAATCCAGTTTATCCATTTGACATCTTTTCAAGTAAGAGAAATTCAATGAAAATCACTACTTACATATACACTGGAAAATACAATATACATTATCTGTACACTAGCACCAAATTAAGGACATTTGAATAAAGGAAAGTATATGGCCAGATTTAAAAGATAAGTATTTAATGTAAATACAAAATCAGTTGTATATATGTTAAGTTTCTGACTTAAATTTTATTATTTAAATTTTAATGAAAAGTATGAAAACGCAGTTATTTCCTCAATTTTATTTTATTTGTACAGTGTTCCTAAATAATAATTTAACAATATCATTGTTTCAGCATTGCTAAATGTGATCTCTTTTTCTCTCTCCATGTATAATTAGAAGGATTATCTCAGATTATTCTCATCAAAGTCCTATAAAGGAAGTGTTAACAGCACTATTTTATGGATAAGAAATCTGAGCCACAGAAAAATCAAGATCAAGTATATAGTAAAAGGTTGAACTGAGAACTGAATCCAGTGTAGCAATTGATTACATAAGATAATAAAACCTTCATTATATTTTAATGGAATGGAGTAACTGGCTTGTTTCATTATCTCCAGAGATATAATTCAAAGTAGTAAGTGTTCAGAACTGGAGGTCACTCTTTGAGTGTGTATATATTAGAGTACAGGGAAAAATTTTAGAGCACATTTTAAAAAAAATGTGTCTTATCTCTGCTTAGAAATAGTACATTTCTCTTGACATTGCCAAGGCTGCCTGTTAGGTAAATGCTTGGTAGCTTGGCATATGCCATGGGTTTTCGGCAATCAACTATTAACTCCTAAGTAAAATGCACATTTCTACTATTGTCTTCATGAGAAATTTTCAGACATACTTAGTTTTCCAAGACCAATGTAATTATAACTATAATTTATTCATAAGTAGATGTAAGTTTCTTACTGCTGATTAACATTTACATATTTTAATATTTATCATAATTTTCTTTACTCAAATGTTGGTGGGAAAGCAAATAACTAAGGAAATATACTCTATATGCTGGATAACACTTAAGCAGTCACAAACACCTTACATCTGAGTGTTACTGGAAACAAATATACCTCACCGATCCCTATGTCAGTGCAGGCTCTGTGGAAGACTAAAGTATCCTCTTCTCCTAAATATATTGTAGTATTTTTTTTTTAAATATTTTGAGGCTGTTAAATTCCCTAAGTGATAACGTGACCTGAAACAAAATTATAAGTTTATGTTTAATTCTCGAAACGATTAAAAAATTAGCAGTAATCTTCATGCAGAGAGCCAATTTTAGTGCATATTATTTTCTTTGAAGTAAACAAATTTAACAAGGCTGATCTTTTAAAGAACTACTTCAAAGCAGGCTTACAGCCTTCAAATTTAAATTATTGGGGCACTTTAGTTGCTCACATTTCTGGTGGAAATTGTATCTCTATAAGGATAGTCTTGCATGTCCTTATATGTAAAGGTGATTGTGATCTTGGTATATTAATGTCTTTAGAAAACTCTGCAGTGATGGTGAACCTTTAAGAGCTTTCAGTGATACAAACATTCCACTCGGGCATGCGTGCTATAGTTTCACCACCACTGAAAGTTTAGAGTTAAATTCTTTATCAAACACAGGAGAACTCAAAGAAGTAAGCAATCACCTCAAATGTTTTGTTAATCAGCTAATTTCAGTCACTCTGAGTATCTCAACCCACACTGTAGCAAATCTCTAAAGATTCATTTATCAATAATTCATTTCTCTATAATTAATTGAATCAATAATTCATCTTTTCAGCTACTTGGTCAAGACCTCTTTGAGCTTTTCAATACATCTCTCCCACCTTTATGACTTTTCCTGCCCTTTTGAACTCTGAATGATTCAGATCTTCCTCTTTTATTTAATTTATCTAGTTGGTATCTTTTGCAAACAAAACCTGTTCATCATAAAGTATTAATTGAGTGAACTTTTGAAAAAACAGTATAGATTATTTTTAAGCAGTCATCTAAAGAATACATTTTTAAAATAAATCTTTCGAGGTTATTTATCCAAGTCTGAAACTAACGTTTTACCATTAGAAGGAAACCCATAAAGATTTATAACCCTTTCTTGATTTAAATGTTTAAATCTATCTAAACTGACATGCATAACTTAGAAGCTGATTAATCTAAAATCAACTAATGTCAGTGCTTATAATATAAACTTAATTTCTAATTGAGCCTTCTGGCTAAACTGAAGGAAATAGCAGTGGTGAATAATCAACTTCATTTGTTTCTGGCTTAGATCCATGTGATAAGCCTTGTATTCTAAAAACTGACTTGGAACTTGTTATTGCATAGATTTTGAATATTCAATTTAAATGAACTAAGATGTCACAACATCAAATATTATGAAGACTCTCAGTGATATTATAAGAGCAACAGTTGCAAGCAGCAAACTTGGCAGTTGAAATGTTTTATTATCAAATAATCATGTTCTTAGATTTCCTTTCTTATTTTTAGATATTTTATTTTTAATATCTGACTTAATGCCATTCATACACTGTCACTCATTTCAACTAAATGTTAGAATAACAAAAATATTTAAAAAATAAAAATTTAGAGCAGCTTTATAACAGCATGAGTCTATGACTTTTGCAGTCTGCGTCTATAGAAAGTTCTGTTGACTGTGAATTCTGTTAACTCAGTGGAGCCCTGCTCAGTGTGCAAACCAGATTTACTATCTTTGATTTCCTCTTGCTCTTTCTTTTGTGACAGTCAGAATTGGATCTTTAAAATTTACACGGTCTGTACTTTAGAACAAGTTTTAAATAAATATGAGCTAAAATTTTACTGTATCTTTTTAATATACATATATACTGGGTTATTTTTAATTTTCCTTTCAACACAAGTAAATAATTTAATCAATGTTATGATTATAATTTAATCAATGTCCTTTTAATCAATGTTATGACAACTGTTAATTAGCAAAAGTGACAGCACTGCCAATGTATCTTAGTTCATTGAAAACAAAATTTTGTGATATTATCTGTTACTTCTTCTGTCTAAAACTCTTGTTGGTCTATGTCTTGTACTCCGAGTAACTACTTTAAAGATAATGATACAGTGTATATGAAATTTTGTTATTCTAATTATTTTGTCATAAAATGCTGTTTTATTTTTCGTAAAATAAAAAAAGGCAGGATTTATTTTAACAAAGAAATTCTAGTGTTCCAACTGCTTTAAGAAACATATAACATGGCCTTTTAATAATTCGAGTCATTCTCAATGGTTTAAAGTAAAGGGCTTTCATTTGTTCATCAGAAAATTAAAATTAAGCACGCACTATGGAGGACCCCTCTAGTGAGTCCCCAGCTTCCTGCAAGGTGTTTTGTCACACTGCAAAACAAAGAGCAAGAGATAAAATGTCAATGCAATGGGGAACTGTGATGATCACCTGTTCATGGGGAGCAAAAAGGTATGAAATAGGCAGAGCCTCAGTATAATTATTGAATACATCTGTGTCAAGGTCAATGGGTGAAGGGCAGAGAGTGTTTCTTGGAACAGTAATGGCGATTATGGTGGGTTGGGAAGAAGAAGAAAGCATTTTTGCAAGGATGAGACAAGGAGCAATAAGGAGAAAAGTATTTACTGTTGATTCTATGTTGCTTTAAAGATCCTTATTGTCTTTAGCATGTCTTATCTTACCTTATGCGCTCTACAGTATCACTCGCCTTAGGTCTTCAGCTGTGAACAGAAGAAAGGGAGTTTCTAATAGAAAGAAAGAAAGAAAGAAAGAAAGAAAGAAAGAAAGAAAGAAAGAAAGAAAGAAAGAAAGAAAGGAGTTTCTGTGGTCAAATCTGGCTCAAAGGCTCAAAGGGCAAGACAAACAAGGACTCAGACATTCCCTAGACGCAATTTATATCCCCTGATCCCTGGCAATGTACTAATTAAAAGTATGGCAAATTTATATTATGCTATTACATTCTGATTAACAATAAAATAGTCAGTTGAACCTAGCATGCAGATAAAATTTGCCTTTAATTGCTTCTTTAATAAACAGAATTTTGTGGATTTCTTGTGATCACTTATCCAAATTTGAAGAAGTCATAAATAACTTTCCTTCTATTCTTGGTATTTAAGTTAAAGAACAACTGTGTGGTGTAGTTAAAAGTTTATAAATTAGGACAGTTCATCTGTAGCATCAACTAAGTAATGCAGAAGCATCAGATAGCTAGAACTGAATAAAAATCTGCTGTGCTTTCAAGGCGTTGTGGTTGCAATATACATATACACACAATTTCAAGCAGCGCTTTGCAGGCTTGTGAAATCTGAGATTAAATGTAGTTAAAATGCATGTGCTTAAAAACAGTAAGCACATTTCATCACATTCACATGATTTGGAGCCATTTATCTACTTAATATGATAATAAAAATATATTTGATGATAAGAGTAAATACATGGCATACAGTTTTACATATGTTCTTTTAATAGGACATAGTCTGTGCGCCCCCTTGTTTTCACTTGAAATTCACTCTAAAATTTTGGAAATTCCATGCAATGATTAGTACCCAGGTTATTAGAGAGTTGGATTTCAAAGAACCATGAACAAAAGTGGAAAGTTTTACAGTAAAGATCATCTTTTATGTAATTATAAAAAAACTTATACACAACTGCAATATCTGGAACATTTGAATGTTGAGTTTTGCCCACATCTTATTCAGTACAAAATCTTATGATAGTTTTTCAGTAAAATCAAAAAGAATTTGAGAGAAAAAAGAAGGGTAAAATACATATTAAATATCAACAGCACAGGTCAGGGATATGGCTCAGTGGCATAGTGCCTGCCTGGTAAGCACAAGGTCCTAAGTTCAGTTCCCAGGACCAAAAAAGAAAAAACAAGAAAAAAATATATCAACAGCATAACTTTCATACCTGCCAAAAGTTTTGTGATATATTTATTAATATTACAAATGAAATATATGCAATTAGGTTAATATGTTATAAATATTTATCTGCAAACAGTTTGAAGAATGGAAATTCTACCTCTGTGGAGTAGGACTATTTCCCCAGCCTATAGACTTAGAAGAAATGACCACATGCCTTGGTCTAGAGGCATCCCTCATCATACCATTCAAAAATCCTACCAAGGAAGATGCTTCTGTCAACATCATTCTAACAAGTAAGCTGCTTATCACATTTTTAATATTATTTTGTGGAAAGTAATCAAGCTTACCTTAACAATAAAATCAAATCATATTTTTATAAAGAGAGAAATCTGGAGGGGCATATGAAATGTCTTCATTATGAGGAAGATTGAATCAAAATTAGATATTTATGTCCTGAATTAATCTGTTCCATTTGTATCTATAAACCTGAATTCTGTATATAAGTTAGCCCATCTGTAAGACTTTTATGATTGTATTAAATATACCAATGGTTATTCTTCAAAAGTTTATAGAAACTTTAGTGTCATGATCTTATTTTCTTCCTCTCTTTTCTTAGTAAATAGGATTAGATTTTTTCCACCAACCTTGTCTTCTTTTTATATCATATTCAAGATATACACTTCTAAATTGAATTATACAGAGTGCTTAATCACTTCATACTTAGTGCTTAAATACTGTGAACCCAAAATAAACATAAACTAATCTTAAGTTTTCAGTAGTATATTTTTTATTTTAAAAAAGAAAAGTCAGAAAAGAAGAACAAAAAGCAAAAGGCATAAACAACAGCAAACTCAAAACAATAACAATATAGGTTTTCAAAACAGAATGAAAGAAATTTAACAATGGTTGTTATATTGCATATTTTTCTTTTTTTCCAAAAAAATAAAAGAAAATTAAAGACAATAGAAAAGCAGAAAAGAGGAGTAGACCAATACCGAATTCAAAACACAAAATGCTCATCGCAGAATCACTAGTTGATACATTAGTCATTGTCATCTTGATTCTTTCTCTCTCTCTCTTTTTTTTTTTTTGGTGCCAGGGATCGAACTCATGACCTCACGTTTGCCAAGCAGGCACTTATACCACTGAGCTAAACCGCTGGCACTCATTGTCAACTTAAAAATTAGTTGCCAAAGTCACAAAAATCAAACTTAAATAGTGACTAGACACTCAAACATTGACAAGGCAAATCCTTCTGTTCAATGTTCCAACAGAAATTCAGTAATATGGTCATCTGTCTTACACACTATATGTACTGTTATACTCTTTAGAGCACTTTCTTTCCTTTTACAATATCTGTCATATTCTGTGGATCTCAGTATTCAGTCAGTTTTCATTATTTTTTACACTAGTGATAAAATGTGATATTTACTCATGTGAGTCTTGTTTATTTCACTAATGAGGATATTTTCAAATTGCCTCCATTTACCTATAAAGACCACAAGATCATCATTTTTATGGCTGAGTAGTATTCCATTGTATAAAAATAACACATTTTTCATCCAATCTGCAGTTGATGGGCATTTTGGTTGTTTCCAAGATTTAGCTATCACGAATTGTGCTGCTATGACCATAGGTACACATATATCTCTGTGACATGACGTTTTCAATTTTTCTGGGAAAATACCCAGGAGGGGAATAGCTGGATTGAATGGAATTTACAATCCTAGTTTTTTGAGGAATCTCCATACTGATTTCCACAGTGGTTGCACCAGTCCGCACTCCCACCAACAGTGGAGAAGCGTTCCTTTTTCTCCCGCATCCACGCCAACATTTGTTATCAGCTGTTTTCTTGATGACAGCCATTCTTTCTGGGGTGAGATGAAATCTCAATGCTGTTTTAATTTGCATTTCTCAAATGACCAGTGATAGTGAACATTTCTTCATATATTTATTTGCCATTTTCATATCTTCATCTGAGAAGTGTGTGTTTATCTCAGATGCCCATTTTTGGAGAGGATCGTTGAATTTGGGGGGCTTGATGTTTTTCAGCTCTTTTTATGTTCTGGATATAAGTCGTTTGTCTGAGAGATTGTTGGCTCAGTTTCTTTCCCATTCTGTGGGTTTTCTTTTCACTTTGTTGGTGATTTCTTTTGAAGTGCAAAAATTTCTTAGTAATATGAGATCCCAGTTGTTGAGTCTTTGATGTATTTCCCGTGCAGTTTGCGCTTTATCAGTGAATTCTCTCCCTATCCCTATGTCTCCAAGGTTTTTAAGCGTAATATTAGACATTACCAATTTGGCTTTTCAACTATTATTACTACTACTAAAATCACAAACAGTATAAGAGTTGGGTTACATTTTATAGATAGATAGATAGATAGATAGATGGATAGATTTAATATACATAATACATGTCTTTTAATGCATATTGTATATCTTCTAATGTATATTATATATTGATATCAATATCAATATAGATATACTTTTATATATGTTGCCAAATTACACTCCAGAATGGTTATTCTATTCTAGCATATGATAAGAGTATGCTATATATGTAACCTGCTGTCCTGAATCTTGTAATTTCTGGGTAATAATATGCTCCTTAATCTCCATCAATGTGAATGAGAAAAATTATATCTTATTATCAGTGCAAATTTATTAATTTTAATTAATGTTGACACTGAGTATCATTCACCTGTTGGGATTTTGGTCTTTCCTGATCACCTTGTTATATTGTTGATATGGAATAACTTTTAACATTGAAAAAGTAATTTTATCATGCAACATTTCTTTATCAATATGAGAAGTTTGCAGTATTTTGTAGAAGCTGGCTTTAGGATCAAGGAAATCTGCAGTTTAACACAGAAACTTAAACATATGTACAAGCAGAAGAAAGAAGCTACAACTGAGCTTAAAAGTATAAAGGAGTTAAAAGTATAAAGGAGTTAAAAGTATAATGGATATAAGGTTTCACTGCTGAACTTTGACTCTGGGTGCACTAAATCAAAGCCATGGTAGAAAGAATAACCATGGAGAAGGGAAATATTTCTTTGACCAGCTTCCAGTAAGATACAAGAAATATAAAGGTAGATGTATTGGTAGGGAATGCAGGATCCTTAGCATTGTGAACAATCAGGATGACATTTTCATTTGCTGAAGAAAGGAGACATAGTAAATAATTTGAGGAATGGGACAGTGAGTTGGAATAACTGTTACAGGAAAAAAGAAGATGATGCTGGTAAAACAGAAACAAAATATATTTTGGGGGGCTTGGGTTGGAGACAATATATGTAAATAAATAGAAAAAATGTGTTTGTATAGTTTGTATTACTTCTAAGGCTCAGAATTCCTGATGTAGAAAAATAAAAAGAAGACCTACTCATCTTTTTAGGGAATGGGCTTTTCAGGGCAGGTACTGCTACAAAAAAAACAAACAAAGACTCTTTCGCATCTATTAGTATGTTACACAAACTTACTTGGATCAAGATTTTGACATTTAAAATAAGTTCTGAAATAATTTTTGTGTCCTTAGTTCTCTAAAAATCTGATTAAAATTCCTACCGCTATATAACAAAAATATACAGTAATCTTAACAAAAAATCCATCACTCTTTCACAATTCAGACTAGAGTCTTTTACATAAGCTTATTTTCTCTTGGGGAAACTCTATCATTTTCTTTCTATCCTTCCTTGAACTCAAAGAGATGGGCATGATGAAAAAAACCTACCTTTAATATTTTAGCTACCTTTCTCTGTCTTCGACTCTTGTAAAAAGGATTCACTTTCCTTTTTCTTGGCCATGATGTCTCCTGCTGTCACATTACCTTCTTTCTCCCTTCTGTGGATGCTGTGTTTTTTTCTAGGTGTCATCTACATATTTGCTTGTCTTCACATTCCTTAAGAATTCAACCTCAAACTCTATATCCTGAAATGATGAACCGCCACAGGGAAACAGACCTAATGAAGAACAAAACAAATTGTTTAGGGCCAGAGATTTAGCTCAGTGGCATAAGTGCCTGCATGGCAAGCACAAAGTCCTGAGTTTGACCTCTGGTACAGAAGAAAAAAAATAAAATTTTTAGTCCATATAACAAATGCACTCATTACAAAAGGTACTAAGTTGATCATCTCATTTAAATATTTCTAAATGTCTTAAAATATTTTCATGATAGGATCCTACTTCTCTTTCTGTGTTTCAAAAGTTGATGTAAATATTACTGGACTTTTTATAGAATTCTCTTAGGAATATTGATTATCAAGATTCCTAACATGTGACCAAGAGGTTAGTTGTAATATAAGGCATCTCACAACATTGAAGATATTTCTCATTTCTCTCATCTCTCTGTGTTTCTATTTCTCTTTCTGTCTCTGTTTCTCTCTCTCTCTCCCTTTCTGCTCTATGCCTGACTCCTTTTTTTTAAGTAACTGCACATTGAACTAAGGGCCTCACATAGGCTCGGCAAGCACTTTACCACTGACCTGCATCTCCAGACTCTTAAAAAATTTATTTTGAGACAGATTCTGACTATATTGTCTAGGCTGGCCTTAACCTTGCAATCATCCTGCCTCTGTCTCCAGAGTGGCTGGGATTACAAGTGTGTTCCACAATTTTGGCTGTTTGTCAATTTATTATAGTTAAATTTGTGGACTCTTTGTGGGCAGAATCTGTAAATTAGTCACTTATAAAGTAAGTAGGACAGAATAGAGTATAAATAAATTATTAAAATACCCGCAGCCAGAGAAATCATGCAATAGAAATAAAAATTGTCAAAGTTCCTTATTCCGGGAAGGGACATTATTTCTAGAAGTAATAAAAATCGAAATAGCCAAGATAACAGTAGGAAATAGAAGATGGGAGAAAATATTCATAAGTTTGAAAATGAGTTTGAAATTCCAAGAAATCTATTTTTTTTAGAAAAATATTGACTTTGTAAGGATACTGCTATTTATTTGAGAGCAAGAAAGACTGAGACAGATGGGGTGAGGGGAGGGAAGAAGAGGGGAGGAGATGAGGGGGAGGGGAGGAGAGGATAGAAAACAAGCAAGCAAGACTGAGACAGGTGGGGTGAGGGGAGGGAGGAAGAGGGGAGGAAATGAGGGACAAGGGAGGGGAGAATAAAAAACGTAAGTACTATAATGAGGAATCCAGGTTCTGTCATGTAGGTAGTGAGAGTTTCACAAGTCATCTTGTGTTTATATGTTTATAAATTTTTAGAACATTTAAAATATAATACTACAAAGATTTGTGGTCAGTGGACATAGTAATGGAAGGTAGACTGGAGTTCACAAGCAAAGCTTAGAAGTTTTAAGCCACTAACAATGGAAAGAACTGTGAGTACAAGCAACAAGCCTATAATTTTCCCAGATGCCCCTGAGAATGTTTCTTTAGCAAATGTATTTGACAGTTTGTGCACCCATGCTGCCTTTTCCCCCAAGTAATTACATTGTACTAATTAAACAAATGTTTCCAAAGATTTATCTATGTTTTGGATACTGCAATGTCATAGATGAGCATTCAGATATATCTCCAGTATAAACACATCCATGCTAAAAATCATTGTTCTATCTAATGAGACATGGAAGACCTTGGTCACACACTTTTCTGAGTATTACAACAAACACGATTAAGGCTTGAGGAAAACTTTGGTCCTGTTCACAAGGAGTTGCTATGTATGTGCATTTCCTTGTATTCATGCACAAAATCTTGTTATTTTCTATAGCTACAATGAAGTTGTGAACCTGACTTTAACTCTTTTGGGTAAAATGTAGTTGAATGATTGATACACAGCTGTGATTGCAATAGGTGTTACCAAATATGAGATGTCGTTTTTTTGGCAGATATTTTATTAACTACTACATTTGTACTCTCGTTCAATTATTTCAGGATAACAAATATTTAACCCATATTTATCTGGGCCATCTTTCCACTGCCAACAACTTACTCTTGGTGTTTCTTCTGGCTGTCAGAGCCTGTTCTTTCCACTCATGCCAGACTGGAGAGGCTGCTGACTTAATTTTCCTTCATCTTATGGATGGGAGGGGACACTGGCTAAATGTAACAGTTCCTGTATCCCTAGACATTATACTTTGAAGATGTATGTTCTTAAGGTTTTTGGAGTTCTGCAGCACTCCTGTGTCTCATTTGTTCATAGTAGTAATTAGGTTGAAAATCCATTTGTTGGGGTCCTTTCATATTTTTTGCTTACTTCTGCAGTCCTCAATGACAAGTCTCTGAGACAGTCTCCCCAATAAAGTCTTCCAAAGAAGCTCCAAATAAGAGAAGGATTCTCTGAAATAGGCGTTGCCTCCATTTTTAAAGATGAGAAAACAGAACGTTTTGGCAACTTGGACATGATCATTAAGCTACAGGGAACTAATAAATGAAGCAGCTGAGATAAAATCCATCTGCAGAGCCAAATCTCTAGATTACTGTGCACATGATTTCTCAGTTTGTGGAAAGAGGAAATTCTAGCTGTTCAGTTACATAAAAAAGACTGAAAAATTTAACTGAAGAAATAGTTGTAAAGGGTAATAGAAGAGATTTGCAATTTATATCTTTAAGAACCAAATAATCTACTCATAGGTTAAATTGAAGGGGCTGAAATCCTTGTACCCAAAATCTACTGTATTTTTCCCCATACACAATCTGAAATTCATTCAGTTCAATTTCTTTAGGTTGTGTTATCCTATATTAACATTAAATGACACAGAAATATTCTAAGAAATAAGTCGTGGTATGTTTGTGGGAATATTATCAATGACTTTACTGATATATTACCCAGTATGTTTTTCTAAAATCATTAGGAGATATTTCTTTCAATTATTATCATTAGGAAAAACTATTGGCTTTATGAACTATAAGTCAGTTTTATCATATGGGGCCTGAGTTCTTTACTTATTTTTTCCTCTATCCTTAAACTTCTAGAAATAATTTTGATTTATCCAGAGCTTGTAACATGTCCTTGCTCTAACTTATACCTGATTGTTTATTATGTCCTTAATCTCATTATATATTTTTTTAAAACCTTGTTTCTCATTCATCTGTTCTTGTACTTAAAATTTTGTGAGACCTTTTGTTACGGTTGATACACTGTGTCAATTTGAGCAGTTTAGAAGTTTAACTGAGAGAGGGAGCAGGGAGCCAGGGTTCTTACTTTGTAAATATCCTCATTCTGCACAAAGGAGGGCAGGGAGATTTTGTGAGTGCTACACCTGCCCTGAAGCGGAGCCCTGCCTGTGTACAATATACGGAAGAAAAAAAGGCTTGTTTTCCCTTTCTACTCTGCCACTTACAGACTGAAAACTCTGCAAACAGTAAGCTAAAAAAACTGTTCCTTCCTTAATTTTGTGTGTCAGGTATTTTGCTCCAGCAACTAGAGAAAAATAACCAAGACACTTGTATACATTTTTTCAACAGAAGAATGTATAAACAAACATATGTGCACTAAAAGGCAGAAGTTTGCAGAAGTTGGTTTACTTTTTTCCTGCCACCCGTCCCTTCCTCCCTTCCTTCCTTCCTTCCTTCCTTCCTTCCTTCCTTCCTCCCTTCCTTCCTTCCTTCCTTCCTTCCTTCTTTCCTTCCATTGGAGATTGAACTGAGAGTCTTCACACTGAGTTAAATTCCCAACCCTTTTTTAATTTTGAGATAGTGTCTTGCTAAGTCACTAAGTTTCCCAGGTTGTGTTTCAAGGTATGATCTTCTTGCCTCAGGCTCCAACAGTACTGGCTTATTCTAAAACTCTGATTGCTGCAGAAATATCCTTCCCACGACTTGATAAACTCATATGCTTAGACTATAGCTCTCAACTTACCCAGTTTAGGAACATATATCTTTACAAGAAGTTGTACGAAGAGTAACAACAAGAATAGGGCATGCTTTTTAAAGAGTGTTTAGTTTAGCCTTACTTAAGACACCATATAGAGATCACATCCCAGGGATCCATTCCTTATGTGTCTTAATCAGTGCTAACTTGAAAAGGTAAATGGCACATGGTGGCTAGATAAGAAATGGCCTAAATACCCTGAGAATAGTAAAAATCTATTCAAATAAAACCATTGATGTGTATTACGTGAAGGAGGATATTTTAGAAAAACTTCTAAATAACCTGGGAAACTATGGGGTTTTCTTTATATAAATTCAGTATGTATGACTAGTGCTCTATAAACATTACCGTACCTAATCTTTGAAACATCTCTTAGATATCAGTACTCCTGCTTTTCATGTGTGGAAGCTCAGGTTTTGAAATCATCTGAAGCCATAAAATGAATAAATGGCACAGAGTCTGGAATTGATCATGTCTGGCTAGCTTCTTCAAGACCACCTGTCATTCTAAGTTATCTGCTCCCAGGTGGTACTTTTTTGGGGGGTGGGGGAGTACAGGGGATTGAACTCAGGACATTTACACTGAGCTATATCCACAGCCATCTTTTTAAATACCTTTTCTGGAATTGGAGACAGTGTCTTGCTAAGTTGCCCAGGCTGGGCTCAAACATGAATCCTGCTGCCTCAGCCTCCCAGAATTCAGAGATTACAAGAATCTGCCACCATGCCCAGATACAGGTGGTGCTTTTAAAGCTCAATGGTATGGCTTTAAAAATGGCACTTTCTAAACTCTGCTTCCTCTTCTTGGATAGCAGGGGTAGTGACTTCCCTCCATCCTCCTAAAGGTTCTCAGGAAATGTCCCATATAGCTACTGTTTGTCATTTTTTAAGTCTTCTGATTCCTCCTTGCTTTTTCACTCAGCCACTAGAAACTGACTCCGCCTGATCCATATGTGCTTTGGCGTACTGTCTTGGTCTTGTTTTGCCTGGATATTTGCCGTTGCTCAGTAACTGGTGTCTGTGGATTTAATTCTCATAGCACATTCTCATCAGTAATTTTGTCCCCATCTTGAAATCACTGCTTTCAATTTCCAGCTTTCTCAGCTAGGAATAAAGGGGGAGAAATGGAGGGAAGTCATGAGTGGTATGCAAGGGTCTGAGTTGAAACACTGAATCCAGGCTTTGTGTATGCAGAAATCTAAGGACATCTCTGCATTAGACGTTGGTCCCCATACTCATATAACTGTATTCCAAATTTGCTTATTTGTGACGTAGTTAATGACAGTTGCTTTAATTCATAGCTTTATTCCTTAATATTTTCATTTTAGCATACATGTTGATAAACTAGATGTTGAATACTTAGTCTCTAGTGAGCATCTATTTGGAACTAAAAGCTATTGAATATGCATTTTAAAACTGCATCACATTTGTACACAAATGCATTGCTTTTCATTTTTATGGTATTCTGTATATGAAATCACAATATGGCTTACATACCAAAACTGTTGCTGAGAAAAATAAGCAGAAATTAATGCATCTATTTAACTATCTTGACTATTTTTCCATTGGAATGACTATAGTTTGGAGATTAATTAGTCTTCCTATTAACCTAAATTTAAATGAAATATTCGTGATTTAACTCACACGTTTAAATAACAGTTCTATTTCAGATAGCCATAGTTTATTAAAGAGCAAAACAAAATAACACTAGAGATTAAGATATGCATACTAATTAAGGTAGTACATTAGGTTTACAAGTATCAACTTTCAGTTTTATTACTGACAAACTCCCAGGATAAATTCTTATTGACTTAGGCTTAATTATGACCATCGTGTTGACCAGCAGTCAGGTAATAAAGCACACAATATAACATAATTATGATAAGTTAATAACACTTATGGGACATGGAGAGGAAATACTCTGTGCCTTTCATTTCACTCTCTTGAATTTGTTTCTGAAAACCTGGTCCCTGGAGGCCCTCTGAATCTTATCTGAAATATGTTCAGAATTGAATAAATATTTATGCTAAATAGTGAGTAATTACTATAAATTGCCAATCAGGATGAACATGACTTTATACATATACAAGAGATAAATGCATGGAAGAAACAAATCACACATACTCAAACTCTCTCCCAAATTCAGGTGTGCAAGTTTTTATGTATTCAATTTAATAAATAGCATTGAAAGGTTTGGCATTTATTAGCAAAGAAGCTTTAATATCAAAAATCTTAGTAGCCTCTTGATACCTTAGCTTCATTGCATTATCTGTCTTAGTTTGCTTATAAATTTTCTGTGTGAAGAAAAAATGGTCAAATAATTACTATACTCAATTTTCCAATGTATAATCTAATAATTTACTTGTTTACAATAACTTTATTCTTAGTGCACTTAACAAATTGTTGACTAATAGCCATCAAAATTCAATAAGCTGTAATTGGTACATTATCAAAAGTCAGTTACCCCTGTCCACACTCATGTATTCTGATTTATTAGTTGTGGAATAAAGGCCTGATTTCAAAACCTATTCTAGTTCATGTTGACAGAAAACTGATTACAAAATGGGTTCAAAATATAATTTTAACTAATATACATCTGTTAGTAAATGCTTTTCAGCATTTCTTTCAACTCAAACACACATACACACATACACACACACACATTTCTGAAATATATACATGTACAATATTAACATATATATTTAATGTCAATAGAGCTCATCTCACTCTCACAGAATGTTAAGATATTTATATGTATGCATATTAGTTTAAATTTTTCATTACTGTTGCATAACTATTGTATATTTATACAGATGTGTGTTTTGTAGGGGAAGTACTGAGAACTAAACTCAGTGCCTTGTGCTTGCTAGGCAGGCGCTTGTGCCACTAGGCTATATCCCCAGCCCAACTGTGTGTATATTGAACACTACAACCCATTTTCAGTTTTTGTGCTCAAGCATGTATTTTTATTTTATTTGTTTTTTGTTGGTATATATTTACAGTTTATAATGTTTATATTCCTTGTTTGGAGTTGATATATGTTGATAACTCATCTTAATAGTATTTTTCTTCTTCTTCTCCTACCTTCCCTGCTGCCTCCCTCCATGAAACAGATTTTTAATAATAGATTTTGAGTAGGTAAAATTTAAAAAACTTACGAGCCAATTTTACAACATTTAAATGTGATAGAGGAAGTATTTTATAATGTATATGTTCTTCCAAATTTTATTTCAAATTCATGTCAAAATATACTTTGACAAATATTCATCTAAGAAATTTCTCATTAGAGGATATTTTTTATTTTATGTCCATCTCCACTGCTGTTTTCTTTTTGAATGTGAGTTTGAAGTATAATGTTTCTTTATTTTTTAATTAGATGAAGAAAAACCTACACAACTCTTTGTTGACCAGTGCTGGGATAGCTTCATGGATGAGAATTCTGCTTTCCGACTTGGTTCTCCATGTCACCCACAAGGTATAGAATTTCTAGCTCATATTCTCATTCTAAGTGCTGCTGCATGAGAGTTGATATATATATATATATATGTGTGTTCTCTTAATACATATTTAATATACATTATAATTTTTAATATTTTGGTAAGGTAGTAGAGAAACATGGTTAGTATAACTTTTATGTACATTTATTACATTTTAATTATGTTTAATTCCTTAGCACACAAGTGACCTTTTCCCAAAAAATTATACTTTTGGGTTTTTTTATAGTAGGCTAAGTCTTGCTGTGTTGCCCAGTATGTGCCACACTCTTGAGTTTAAATGACCTTTTTGCCTCAGTAGCCTGATTTTAAAATTTTGAATGTCTGCATATCATTTCACTTAGCATATTGGTAGATGAATCAAACAAATTTTTGAGCAAACTATGAAAAACTATTGCACAGAAACTACACATATTCATGAAACATAATTGCATTTTGCATAGGCTAAAGATTCGTTGCAAACTTAATAAGATATAAATATATTTCTTTTTATATTTATGCCAGCAACATATTAATGAATGGAAGACACATAAGAAATAATGAGTTTACTTAGCAATATAAAATTTAAAATTATGAGTTGGTATAAAATAATGTTTTTAAACTACAAACATAATTTCATGATAAAGGTGATAAAATACGAATTACCTTAACATTGTTAATAGAAAAATATTAGTTGAAATCAGTTACTACTGACATACTCCTAATATGGGATAATGACTTTTTTCTATTTAATGTAATTTATTTCAGCATTTTAATTTCATTTTATTTAATTTGATACAATTACAACATGCTCAATATACTCAATAAAATAAAATTTCAATTCAGAAAATTAGCTTACCCAAAAGAGCTGATACTTCTTTTTCTGACTTCAAACTTTCTTTTTATTTTTTTTTGCAACATATTATAAAAAATATGAAAAATACCTCATTAAAAAAGTAATATTGGTTCTGGTGAAAAAAAATTTTAAAAATAATTTCAATGTCAATAGCATCCTAGTAGATTTTGATTTAAAGAACAACAACTAAAGCTGCCATTCTTCTTTTTTTATTTTTGGTTTTTGTATATCAATGAAAGAACCAATAATAATGTTCGTATGGCAAAAGTGGAACAATTGAACATTGCTTATGGGAATATAAATGATTACTTAGAGTCTGGAAAACACTTTATGTTATACACATTAATGAACTTTGAAATCGTCTTTTGGCCCAATAATCCCAATTCTGGTTAAAAATGTTTTTAAATCAAAATTCATGCAAAACATATTTACTATTGCATAATTTCTAATGGCAAAAAGTGACAAAGTCTTAATGGTAAATAAAAACTTATATTTATAGCAACCTTTTATATATTCATGTATTATTTAATTGTACTTATTAAATACATAAGCTGTTTTCTTTTGTAAACAAGAAAAAGTCTATTTTATGCAGTGTGTTTTCACATTGTGCAACCATCTGAAAATTTGTATATACTTTTACTTCTCTGTGTTTAGTAGAATAATATTACATGTAGGTAGGTGATATTTTTATAGGTAAGTCCTTCCTTTAATCCACTTTTTGCTTTTTTATATGCAATGATAATATAATCACAATTCCTCCTTCATTTAAATAGGCCATTTCTACTTTTTAAAAATAACAAGTATTTGTTGCTATTGATATTTGCTGTGTGACTTGTACAAATCAAACTATCACCCTCTAATTTGCTATATGATGTGATATTGCATACCATTTAATTCAGTTGTGCCTGAGATATTTAAAGGAGACAATACATTTTGTTCCATTGATTTGTATTTTGGGTTTTGGACCACTGCAACCTCATTCAAATCATACTATTTTGTTGTCTTATTTGATACTGTTCTTTCAAATCTTTTAAATACTTTATTTCCTCTTATGATTTATTTATTCTTACAGAAAAATATTGGAATTATTTTTCATCAAGCTCTAAAAAGAATCAACAACTTTTAAATTGCAACTACAGGAAACTTATAGACAAAGTTGGGGAGGAATCTGTCTGTATGATAGTTATCTTGTTTAGGACCATTTATTCCTCTTATATTTTATAGTACAGAATTTATAAATGTCAGTGACATCAAGTCCATATTTACAGAACAAAAATATAATGCTTTCAGTAATAGTACTTTATTTTAAATAAGCCAGTTAGTAATTATATACATAATGCAATTTCGGTGAAACATGAAGCCAAAATTTTGTGTCCCAATTTTAAAAATTTTAATTAAAAAAGTAGAGAATAAATGGTCTTTCTTAATTAAACTAACATTGTACTTATCCTCAAATGAATTTCAAATTTAATCGTTTTTTACTGGGTTCCATGTTGATTTTTTCTAGTTTTTGCTGTGAGTTGATTTTGAGATAAACAATATACAACTTGCTTGTGCAGCAAGCTTGAGACTTCAAGATTTTTTTTACTGATTGACATAATAAAATATTCAAAGGAGTTTATTTTGAAATTTTTGCTTTACTATTATAGCCCTATATGGTGAAATACTAGTTTTAGGGTTTATGATGATTTGGAGAATATAAACATTATGATTACAATAGAATTGAGACCTCAGTCATTTATATTGTTGGCATTCTTGGAAATACTCGGGTAACTATTTACGTTCCTGTACAAAATTTCCTCTAGGAATGCTATCATATACTAGCAAAATCATTTGTGGTCCTAAAGTAAAGTCCGTTTGCATCAATGAAACATCTCCTCGACGAATATTTGAAAACTGAAGTTTATCTTATTTTTGACACTTTTACCAATATGTATCATTAAAAAGAAAAGAAAAAAACAACTAATCAACATGCTTAAAACATTTAGCAAAATACTGAGCTAAAAATGTGTGTTTATGATTTTCTGAAGTTTTTTGCCCTGTATTGTTGATGAGTTTCCACAGATAGGAAATGTGGCATTACAAATTTGTATCTGGCCAAGAAATATACCTTTGTGAATGTTACTCTCAGGTGAACTGAGCAGGAATCTTCTAAATTAACACTCTCTAATGCACTACTTGCTATGACATTACTTTCCATTTAATTCAGTTAAATGTTTTAAAATTTATAGTGACTTCTGTTAAGATTATTTTATGAATAATGCTATTTAATTCCATGGTAACAATATTTACATTACAATCCAAATCTGACTTTACCAAAATTTTGGTCTATATATAACTAAAGAATATGGATAAAAATGATTTTTATAAGCACTTTTCATATTAACTTCTTTCAGGAATTTTCAGTTCTTTTCCACACAAAAAATCCTTTACTTAAATTGAATTTCTAGATAGCTAGATATTGACTTGTCTAAAGCTCTAACCATTGACACTGATTTTTTTTATTTTAAAAACATTGAGGTCCCCTTTAATTTTCTGAAAAGATATTTCTCTAGATATTTTCTTCATTATAATATATAGATATACAAATACTTAATTTTACTTTTATCAAGTCAGGCCTTCCTTTTGTAATCTTTTAAAAGATGACAAGACTAGACAAGGGAAAAGATAGATGGGTGTTCCTACCAGTGAGGAATCTTAGATTGCCAGCCCTTCACTTTGGAACTTAATCAGGTCTACAGATTTAATTAGGTTAAGTAGCCAAGATTGAGACAGCAGTGGAGGTAAACTGTGATTTTAGATGACATCTTCTGCAAAGTTGATAAATACATAAGGAATTTATGAATTATCTCTTTTACTAGAAAGGATTCAACCACCATTAAAGCAAAATCCAGATTAAACACTTGAAAAAACTTAGCTATAACATCTTTTTGGATACACTGTTTAGAATATCTTTAAAAGCAAAGGGAATTAGCATTATTATATATTATACTGTAACACTAGAAAATTGTATGCTACAAGTATATATAATGCATATAATTAGAATCAACCTTAGGAAGGGTACAAAGCCAGGGTACAATACTGAGCATCAGGCTTATACTTAATTCTTAGATTGTGTTCTAGTTTTGACTATAACATGGCTAAGCTTGTGCATTAACTTGTGCTAGTTTCATTAAAATGTCCATACACATACTTTATGAACTATTTATGATCTTTCCACATGTTGTTTTATTGTCGGTAGACAATATATATCTTATTGTTTAAAAAAATTTTGACTTCACAAATGTGTTAACATCTGATAAATTTATTCTTTTTCTCTAATCTAAGTGTAACACATCAAAAAATCAGTATATAAAAATAAATTGTATATTTTATTTATAAAAAGCACCCCATCAACTGCATAAGATATTTGATAATAAAACAAAATTCTATCAGTGACTCTTTTATCTGACTACTGTAATTATTCCACTTTTACATGTGCTTTTTGATCACTTAATTTTGTTTCTACATACACTGTATTTCTATAATATTTAGATAGTTACACATATTCCTTATCTTAATTTTCATAAAGTCAGTTTATAAGCTCTTAAAAGAGAATTTCGTAGTTACAATTAATTGAATTTATGAAAGTTAAAATTCTTCTCCAGAAAAAAATGATATAATTTTTCCATATCTCTGTTCTCATATTTTGAAATGAAATCATGCTTATAACACTTGTCATAGAAAGTATATTTTCAAGCACCATGACTTAAGCCACTGATGATACCACAACAAAATATCCCAATTCAACATTAATCTAGACAAATGACCCAGTGACAAATACTGTATCTCAAAGCATGTTACACACACACACACACACACACACACACACACACAGTATTTTTGTGCTGGAGGAGATTGCATTATGTGTTCTGCCACTGACTTATACCCTCAGTCTCGGGTATACAAATTTCTAGGATAATTTTATTTTTACCTTATTTCCAGGCTGCTACCTTCATTATTAATCTTAATGCTATTCTAATTTTATCATCACCAGTAGTATCAATGTAAAGTATTCAAGAATTATTTTAGAATTCAATAACTTTAAAGGCAATAATCATGTTTTCTCAATTATTACCCTCTTGATATTTAACAATGTGTAAAATACTAGCAATTTAAAAGAACATACTAATAGTTTCTTGCCAGTGACAATCAAGTACACCCCAAAATAAAAGCTAGTATATTTATGAAGGAAATATAAAATATAGTAGAAATTTTGTTTCTACTGTTTCATAGTATAAACAATGCAGCAATAGATATATTTTAAAGAATCAATTCTTGAAATTTTAGGAGCATATATATATAGGGAAATTAGTAAGAGTAGCATTGCTGGTATATTTTGTATCGTGCTCAAATTTGCTAACACGTTGTCCACTTTCTTTCCAAATGGTTGAATAATTTTACAGACTTACCTATAGAAGTAAAGAGTTGTTCTTGGTGACACTTGTATATAAATCGTTTGTAATTTTGTTTTCCAAACTTGAATTATGGTATTGCAACAACACGGTCACACGTTTAAGTCATTCCCACTTAGGCTTTAAAAATCTATTTTAAGTTTCTTCCTCAACTCAATTGCCACTCAATCATGGTACTCTGCAAGGTGTATGATCTCTAGAAATATTAACTTAATTTTAAAAAATTTCAATTATATGGGGCTTTTTGGGTGTTCACAGACCATATAATCTTTCTATATAAAGCACGATTTGAAAAGATTTTCTCATAGTTTTTAATTTTGACAGAAATTCCTCAAATGGAATATTCATTATCATCAAACTTAAATCCATTTACCAAATTTATCCTGATTAGAATCTGTGCTGGTTACAGAAAATTTTCAGAGTGTATTATACATAAATCATTGATTTATATAGAATAATTGGATGTTTGATAAAATGCTCTGCAGAATAATTATGCCAAATGGATATAATGACAATATAAATTATTATGTACTAATTTTTCTTCATTTTAATTAACAGTCTACATTATTCAAGAATTAAGTGTCACAACGCTTTTGCTGAAACCTCAGTTTATTTATATTTGACATAGATACTGATTTGCTATACTTGTGCTCTTTGCTTGGTTTTCTGCAGTAGCTTTTAAAATTACTTTTATATTCAAGGTCTGATGTCTTACTGAAAATAGAGAGTATAAAAGATGGAATCTGGAGGTTTCCCTTGATCTTGATGGCTACTGATCCTGAAGTGGAAAAAACCATTAACATAAAAGCAGTCGGTTTACAAAAGGAATCTACTGTGGACTTTAGGCTGACAAGTCAGACAAGGTAATATATCAAACAAAAATATTAACTAGCTTTATGAATGTAATCTATGATGAACTCTAATGAAATTTGAGATAGAAAACCCTCCAGGTCATCTTTTGTTCAGTCAAAGTGGTACTGCTTCTATATACTTTTTTCATTTTTATAGACTTCATCAAGTTTTATTTAAAAAGTAGAAAAAAAAGTATACAAAATGAGAACCAAAAACAGAAGCAAAAATAAGTAAGTTGACATTGAAATGGTGAATAATATTTGTTTTACAAAGAATGTTTTGTTTTACAAAGAATGTTTCAGTGTGTTTTTTCAAATATACATGGGTTGTTTTCTATCTCAATCTTAATGGCTTTGAGTTGTTCAATTGTTTACCTATGAAAAGATGACTGGATATCCTATACTGAATTCTTTTCTAGGCAACTCTTGTTCTCATTACCAATCTCATGTAATCACTGATTTAGTTTCTGTCTCTAAAACTTTGCCTTTTCTCAACATTTCATATAAGTTGGATCACATAATATGGTATCATCTGTATGTAATTTCTTGCAATATCTTTCTCTAAAGTTCAACTATTTTGCTGAACTCAATAGACCTCTCAGTCTATTCTACACATTTTATCTATTTCTGGAGTCCTGAAATTGTTGATTTTTTTCACATCTGTCTAATTGCATAGTTGCTTTGGAGAAAGTATATTGCTTGTCTCGTTTAGTCAATTGAAAGAGAATTCTATATTTTAAATATATTATACTTGCTTGTAAATATGGCCTGAGACTGTATGTCTGAAATTCTAAGCCCTGATTATAAGTACTTTAGTATTCTTAAATACAGAATTTGTTTAGGTCAGCTTCATGAAGCTTAATGAGAGTTAAAAATACCCACTAAACACAAAGAGCTAAGCTTTGATAGTAGATAACAAAGGGTTTCATGTTACTGCATCACAGTCGTTCCCCGTTTATTCTGCACAAAATCTGAGAGGTAAGAATATGTGAGGAAAATGCTTATTTGACCGTCTGTAATTCATGATGGCTAAGACTTTGCACTATATTCATCACTGAAATTAGATTTCAAAAGTACTGGGTGTACATGAATATATTTAGCAAAACAAGAATGATTAATAGTTAGATGTACTTGTTCTTGTTGGAGCCAAATGATATAAGTAGGTGGGGTGACTGAAAATTTTCATTATCTCAACCTGGTCTTTCTTGAGAATGAGAGTTCAATTAATAATTAAGCTAAAATGGTGCATATCTAAACAAAACCAGTACTTACAGGTTGCTAGCGATAACAAGATATATTTGGTTTATGCAAACAGGGAGGGCGGTCAAGTTATCAACTATTTTTCATGTACTTAACATAGGAAACTGTGCTTTGGTGAAGTATTTATTTAATAAATTTGAGCATTTATAATTGGATATGTCTTTGAAAATTCTTTGTACATCCTTGATAGCAAACTCTTAACAGGATTTGTGTAGTACCAGAGTTTGTAACCTTGATAAAGTCAATTTTACCACTTTTTGCTTCATGATTCTTTTGTTATGACCAAGAACTCTTCATCTAAAATTAAATCTCAAATATCTTCTCATATGTTTGCATAAAAATTGTTAGAATTTTACATTTAAAACTTAAAGCATAATATATTTTGTCATATACTGTGTATGGTGTGGTTTGAGACAAGTTTTATTTTTTCTTCAGTTTTTAATTTTTATTGGTGCATGCTTCCAATACACAATGATTACATTCCTGATATGGAATTGTAGTTCCAATGACACTTTTTAATTCTTTTTCCCAACCTCTTCTTCCCTTTATCTCTTAGTCCTCTTCACCTGTGAGAAGGATCTATCTCCTTACTTTATCTATCTTTTATTTTGCTCTTCATTTATATGTGGAGTATTTCATGTAAGAGAAACCATATGATATTTAAGCTTATATTTTCAGTTTATTCCGCTTAACAATAGAACTCTGAGATGCTCTACTATAAAAAGGATAAAATTAAATAATGTTTTAATTTATTGTTTTTACTGTGCATATCTAGCAACGTTTGTTGAAAAGACTATGCCTCCCTCATTAAGTTGATTTTGATACATTGTCAAAATCAAATGGATACATTTTTGTGGGTTTAGTTCTTGATTTTGTATTCTGTTTCGCTGATTCCCAGCTGACACTCAGGTACAATGGTTTCCCTCACTTGATTATTCCTTTGCAAAATTATTTTAGCTATTCTAGCATCATTTCCTTTCTATATAAATTTTTAAATAAGCTTCTTTAGTTTTATGGATTATCTGATTTTATTATGAAAGGAATTTATTAAACCTATACATCAAATTGCTGATTTTTTAGTATAGTTAGTATAGCTTCTTGCTGTACTACACACTTCATAGTGCTTATTATACCATACTGTATAAGGCACATCTCTCTATTTATTTAGATCTTACTTGATTTCTTCCATCAGTATTTTATGATTTTCACTTTCTAGATCCTGCACGCATTTTAGTACATTTATACATAAACATTTCATTTTTGGAGTAGGTTTAATTGATTTTGTTCTTTTAACTTGTTTCTGCGTATTTATTAATATAGAGATGAAGTTGACCTATTTGTGTTTACTTTGTGTCTTCTGAATTTGTTAACCAGTCATTTGTTCTAAGAGCATTGTTTTTGGATATCTTGACACTTACTACATAGGCAATCATGCCTCCATAAATATGGGCAGCTGTATTTCTTCATTCACAATCTGTAAACCTATATTTTCTTTTATGCTTCCAACAGTGGCTAGTGAAGTGGGTTTGTTAACAATATAGGTATCCAAGCAGCCAAATTGATAAATTTGGAATTTAATTAGCTGAGCTCAGCCACCACTTGCATGGACCCCTGTTTCAGAGTCACACTGAGTGGCACTGAACTGGAAAATTACAAAGCTTTTAAAACAGAGAACCACAAAAAGACATCCTATTGGAAACAACTTAGCTAGACTCTTTCATTAATGTTTGGCTGACACCTGTATTCTGTTTCTTTGTTGAGCAGGTTAATTTTTCTCCTGTGGGTGCAGCTCATTCTGCTTTTCTCATCGGACTTGTACCCTGAGTAATTTTCCATTTTCCTGGGTGAAATACAGGGCACTAGTTAAATGCGGGGCTCAAGATGGCATCAGTTATGCCAAGATACAACAGCTAAGACATTCAGTGAATTATAAGTGATGAGTAGATCTCCCAGTCTCAGTTTTTTATATTAAAGTAAATATTTTTACCTTTCCCCCATTCAGAATGATGGCTTTCAAAATTTAGGTGGAAAGCCTTCAGCTTGTCACATTTTATGGATGTTGGATTTAGGATTCTTTTAAAGGTAATTTTAATAAATTTTAAAAAGTCATTCCTTGGGTCAATTATTTAGCTCAGTGATGCAAGCGCCTACCTGGCAAATGCAAGGTCATGAGTTCAATACCTGGTACCAACAAAAATAAAAATAAAAATAAAAGGTTGTTCCTCCGTCTATTAGGTTTTCTTAGCTGCAATAAAAAATAATAGAAAAAGCCATGCTTTCTCTCAGGCATTACGGCTGAGTCTGATCTGTTTCATTGTCTTAACTTCTAGTGTTGCTGGAAACTTTTAGAATATGGTGGCTTACACATAGGTCGCTCAAATTTCTGCCTCTGTCATCACATGTCTTTCTCTTTGAATGTTCCTGTCTGTGTCTCTTCTTAAGTTTATATTTATATTGCTTTCCCTAATTGAGAAAGACTTCATCTTGATTCTATAGTATCTGAAATGACAGCATTCAAATAAATTTGTCTTCATAGACACTATAATTTAGGATTCCAGCATACTTTTGAAAAATACAATTTATAAGATTTCTATTCTGGATTTTCTGAGAGTCTTTATTAAGAATGATTGTAAATTTTTTCAAATGTCTATACCAATTGATGATATCATGGCATTTTTTTAGCCTGTTGATATTATAGATTATATTGACTGGAATTATGAAGAAAAACAGATTTGCATTCCTGGAATAAACTTTACTGGGTCTTGACATATATTTCTCTTTAAATACTCCTACATTGATTTGCTATTATTTGGACATGGTTTACATTTTTAGACTCATGAGATACTTTAGCCCATAACTTTTTTATTTGTTTTCCACTTTTAGTTTATTATTATTTTACTCTATATACCTGGTTTCACTCTATGGACAATTATGCTATCCTCAAAAGTGATTTAGAAAAGATATATGAACAAGACAAATGTGATATATATATATATATATATATATATATATCCCCATAGAACATAAAGGATTAATTTGAGTTATTTGTGGAAAAATGGATTCTGTTTGAGACCAAAATATTAACCGAAATAAAACAGAGAAGTTTGCCGTTTTATCACCAGGAGTGGTCTGAAATATAAATAATTTAAAGAGCAAAATTAAAGGGAGATGGTAGGAAACAGAATGGTATTTATGGAGATGAGAAAAGGATGCAAAGAAGGAAAGAAAAAGAGGGAGTTGGTAAGGGAATGGGGAAATAAAAATGATACAGAGGTCATAGTATAAGTACCAACTCTCCATGATAAATGTGTTCACTATGTATGACAAACATACACTAATAAAAACACTTAAAAATTAGCTAGGAAATAATCCTTGTTTTAAAAATTTTGGGGTAATAATGTTTAGAATTAGTTATCAGTCTCCTTTAATTATTTGTTAGCATTGCTAGGAAAATTACCTGAGTTTGGAAATTTCATCGCAGAGGCTTTTTAATTTGTGTACTTACTTTAATATATATCTACTCATATTATATATTTAACATTATGCAAATTTAGAAGTTTGTGTGTTTCAAGTTACTATTCAATTTATCCTAAATTGTTAAACTTATGTGTATAGAATTTCTCAGAGTATTTCCTTGAGTCTGTATGATATTCTTTTATATCTGAAATTGATCATTGATGGCTTTTTTGTCACTTCCAGTCCTGAGAGAAGTTTGTCAAATTTATTGATTTTTTAAACTAGCTCTTTGTTCCATTGATTTTACCTATTTTTTTCTGTTTTGGATTTAAATGACTTCTGCTCTAATTTTTGTTCTTTGTATTTCCTGTGGATGATTTATTTTTATCTCAACTTCTAGTTTCTTGATGCAAGAATTTACATTATTGATTCAAAACATTTTCTTTTGGTTATTTTAAGAATTTATCACTATACTAATCCCTGCAGGTACTGCATTAGGTGCATTTTATGGCTTTATATGTTGTATTGTCCTGTTCTTTCAGTTCCAAATACATATTTTATTTTCGTTGAGATATCCACTTTAATGCACTGGTTTTTAGAATAGTGCCATTTAATTTTCAAGTGAGTCTGTTTTCTTTCTGTTATTGATTTTTAATTTGATTTCATTGTGGTCAGAAGATAGAGTCTACATAAATTTTATTATTCATGTTTTTAAGGAAATGTTCTTCAACAGAGGGATCCACAGATAAAAATAGAAATCAGTAATATAGAACAAAAAAACAGTATTCTACAAGTTTCTACTAGATACTGTTAGGTAGTGTTATTGTAGAGTTGTGCTTTTGTTATGAATTTTTTTCGGTAGTTCTATAAATTGATGATAGTGAGGTGTGGATATCCCTGGATATCTTTTTTGTTTTTCATTTCTGATTATGCTAACTATGTTTCGGTAGCTCTTAATATTTTAGTATATAAAACTGCTGCATCTTTCTTATATATATTATCATTATGTCACTTTTCACCTGACACGCAGATTAGAAGACAAATCTAGCTCATTTAATATTAATATGGCCATTTTTGCTTTATGAAAATAAATACTTGCAAAATATATTTTTATTCAGCTTTAAGTTTACCTGGTATTAAATTTGAAATTTACTTTCTATAGAGTTTGGTCATCTTTAAATCTGATTTACTAATCTCTGAATGTTTTGTGGGTTCATTAATATCATTTGCAATTAAAATAATTATTGATATGCTAAGGATTTTTTTCTATTTTATTTTTCATTTTATTTTTGTTCATTGTTTTCCACATCACTGTGTTTGGTTTTTCTTGCCTTATTATTGGTTTCCTGTGAAAATTTTAAACTCCATTTTATTTATCTATAGTGTCTTAAATATATTATTATATACTTTATTTTTATATTGGTTGTCAGTGTTGTATTAATGCATGCCAAATCACTCCAAATTGCTATAAACATCTTGCTACCTTAAGAGAAATGTGAAAAGCGCACTTTCATCTAGATCTTTTTACTCTACCCCTTTTAAGTACTACTTAATATATATGTATTCATTTCTTTTCTAATGTCTTTCAAAATGTTTTCTTTCATTTTAGCTTACAGAATTTTATTATGCTATGTTGTGACATATAATATCTATAATGGTTCAGGACGGTGTTAGATTGAATTCCATGTGGATAAGTACTTGAATTCCCTTAGTCAGTGCCAGGTATGAAAGGGATATTTAATAGTCTACAAGAAGGGAAATCTTCAAGTACTTTAGTTGCCATAATGAGTAAAAAAATGAATACCAATATTCATGATGAATATAAATTTGCTTAGGAATACACTTAGCAACAAAAACAAAGCTTTCTGTATTAATTAAGTTTCTGCAGAATATTGGCTTATATAATCTGCAGAACATTGGCTTATATAATCATATGTTATTTTTATTCAGAGATCATGTAAAAATCCTTTAAAAACATTTTTTAAAAATCAGTTATAAAATATCATTTAAAAATGATGCTCCAATTTGTATCCTTATTTTTTGCATAAAGCATTATATTAATATATTTGTAATCTTTCAATGTAAATTGTTACTTGTAACCACAAAAACATTTGATGGGTTAACCAACATAATAAATATAGTTATGGGCACAATTAAAATTCTACTCTTTTAGCAAACTAAACATTCTTCACTCTTGGCCTGTATAATTATTCCAGTTTGGTTAAGTCTAACATATTATCCTTGTGTAATCTGGAGTAAAAATATAAATTTCTACTTTTTAGTAGGTAGTATAATTTAATCATACTTGTTAGTCAAAGGAAGCTTGGGTCTTTTGGGTCAAAAATCACTTTTTCATCGTGTGGTTCTTTATGTGCACCCAATCTACATAACACTTAGGATTTGTCCATAATCATTGGCAGGAAGAGTAGGTTTTAATGTTCTGCAGCACGAGTTTCACACACAGGTGGAAATGAACTAAAGAGATGCAAGATGCATTCCAAATAAAATGTGAAAATGTGAGCTTATTTCACAACCTGAATAGAACTTTAGTAAGAAAAATTATTTTATTTCACAACTGTAAAAAATAGAGTTCATAGTAATCAAAGTATTACATTGTCTTTTTAATTAAGTAATAACTCTATGTTATTCTACGCTTATTTTAAAGAAAACAGAATAAATAATCATTTGTATTGAAAATAGCACAAATTTCATCCTTCATTGCTTATTTTGTAATTGCTCTTGAAAAATGCAATTAAATAATTCAATCATCAGTTAAGAGAGATTATAATCAAAAGAAGTCTCAAAATTTAAATATGTAAGAAATGAACTCTAAATAAGATTTCATCACAATTATTTCTGTCTAACTTAAAAAGTACATTATGTTCATTATTCTACTTTGTCTCCAAATTTAATTGGAAACTGCCTTCATTTAATTAATTGGGGACAGAGGCCAAGGACTATGTTTATTATCAGAAAGGGTGATGAACAGGAGCGTGTTGATCAAAGATATCCACTTTAATTTAAATTTCATTATAATCTGTTCTCTGAATGTTTTCAGTAACATCATCCTAATTTGGTTAGAGTCTGATCAACATAATACTAATGCTAATATCTTACAGATTTGCTGATCCATTTTCTATTTTTTATGATAATGTAGAAAAACTGCATTTATGTCTTAGACTTCTTTTAATAAATTAGAAATTGAATTCTCACATTCTTGATTCCATTTGGAGCATAATTTTGGTTTTTTGTACTGGGGATCAAATTGATGACCTCATGGATAATTTTATACTTTGACTAGGTCTTTTGAAAAAAATGAGTCAGTTACATAGACTATTTCTTAAAATCGCTATTTGATTTTATTGTTGTATTTAGAGTAGGTCTCTTGATTTTTTTTTCATTACCTGGGATTGAACTGAGGGCCTTCACACTGAGACTGAGTTATCCCTAGCCTATTTTAGTCTGAGATATTGGCTCTCTATATAACCGAGGCGGGCCTCAAATCCATGATCTTCCTGCCTCAGTCTCCAGAGTCCTGGGATTATGGGAATGTACTGGCATACTTACCTAGATAGCTCGATTTTTCTAAAATCTCTTTGAGATTTTTTTTCTTTTTAAATAAGTACTACCAGAAGATGTATATGATTCAGTCTGAGACACGGTAAAGACTACTTCTTTTTGCCTTGCTAGTTTTAAAAAAACAGGTAAAACAGAAAGTGTAAAAATGCATATTTATAGAAGAAGCCAAAGGGAAACAATCATGCTGCTTACCTGCATTCAATCAGAGTTTATTTTAATTAGTACTATTACATTTTTGAAGTATTCTGTTTAAAATTAGAGGTAGCTTGCACCTTTAATTCTGTTGTATTACTTCAAGAAAAATTATACATGCATAAATTCAAGAAAAATCTCAGTTAAAATAAGAAATCACCCTACTCAATTAGATACAAGTAATTTTTTCCAAGGAGATGAGTGCAGTTTTCATACATTCTACTATGAAGTCATATATGACAAGTCTATCCAATGTGAAAAATAAATAGACTCTTCTCTCTTAAAGTCTTTTTTATTGAATGAACTTTAGCATTACTGAGAGTCCAAAAGTCCCATCAGCATATTTTCTAGATTATGATTTTTTTTGTTTCAGATGGTGCAATAGCACATCCCTTATATTGATATTAAAGTTTTTATTTAGAAAGAATTCAACATCAAGTAGAATTATCTTTAGTAACCCTATTTAGTGTATAGATTTGGGAACTATTTTGAAATATTCCAATGATTTAAGGCCTCCATGCAATGGCAGTCACATTTGGCTGTATCCACAATCATTGAAATCTTGCCAGAATGGAATGATCAAAATAGCTTACACTTCTAACTGAAAGTTTACACTACTAGCTTTTGTATGAAACCTCAACGTCTAAGGCCACAAACAGAACAATTTATATGTAGTCTTTCCATTGTGTATCTCTCAGGGAATTGGGTGTTGTGCCAGGTGGATGGTTTCCCACAAAATGTGCATTCCAAGAAAACTAGGCTTAAAGTATATGGTATTTCCTGAAATATACCCCCAAAATTCCTGGTGTAACTTTAGTTGACTTCTAGATTATGAGAGTGTTACCCTATTATGAAAGAGTCACTTGAATAGTAAAAGAAAAGGAACATAGACCTATCTTTTCAATGGGAAATTTGTCAAAGAATGTGCAGGCATGCAAAGAAGAATATGCTTACTTGAGTATTTTATGCTTCCATTGAGCCAGTAAACTCTTTTTAGATTCCTCCCATATAGTTTAACAAGCAGGTAATCTTTGAATGACTAGTGTCAGATCACAGTGGTAACATAATCAAGCCACAGAAAAGAGAGAATTTACTTTCTCTTCATAGGTCAATTTTTTCTAATGCAATTAAAAACTGCTTGCTACCCATTTTTTAAAATGTCCCAGTAATGTATATAAGGTACTGCATATATCCACTTTACTTTTCAGTCCTGTGTAGGCTATACCTACATAGTTATAGAAGTCTCATCAACCTGGACACCTAGAAAACATAGTAGCAAATATAGGACAAAGAAACAGAATAAAAAAGAGTGACCTTAACATATTAAAGCTCTGACTAATTTCCCACAAACCCACTTAATTTCTCCCTGTTCCTTAGGAATTTCAAGTATAATAATTTATGAAGCTAAATGAGTTCCATTTTCTACGTGCATTCTTCTTTCTTTATACATTCTTCTTTCTTTGTTTGAGGTATAGGGAAAAAAGTGGATGGCGCATGGTGAGCCACTTGGTAGTGGCTTCTCTGTATCCTAAATTAAATATGTAAAACAGAGTGCCCTTAGAAAAGGAGGGGAGAGATGCAGTGAAGAAAGGTTGCTTTACAAAATATATTATGTTTTACATGTTTTCATTGTTAAAATAAGCAGGATCTTTCATGAGGTAATTTTAAGCATAAAAATTCAAGCTGCAAAGTGTTGTGACAAATTAAGGTAAAAACATTAGAGTTTAGAGTATCAAAACAGCTTACTAACCATGTACAGTGCCATTTGCTTGTAATCCCAGCACTTGGGAGGCTGGTTGAGAAGGGTGGATAGTAGGTTCAAGACCAGTCTGGACTACAAAGTGAGATTCTATCAAAAAAAAAAAAAGAAAAAAAAAAAAGAAAAACTTATCTATTGCTATTATTTTAAAATATTTATTTTGGTTTTCTTTTTTTCCAACTGGCTTACTTTTTATTCTTGTCTGCCATATGTGAAAGTATCAAAAATGTTTACCATTACTTTATTTTATTAATACAAGTTTACAGTACATAATGAACACTTATATCATTGGGAATTTATACATTTACGTAACACATCTGTAATTTTTAGCCCTTCCCCCTCCCCTCCTTTGAAATCACCCCTTACCATTTACAAAAGGTCTATTTCCATTTTTTCTTCAATTGTATTTTTCCTTTAAATCTCCTTTCCCTTTCTTCCCTCACCGCTCCTCCCAGATCTTATTCCTCTTCCCATTTGAATAAATTCTTCCTACTTCCCAAGATCTAGCCTCTATTTTGTTCATTATTTATACTTTGAGTTTCTCACACAGTGGAAAACAATGTAATGTTTAAACTTCTGTGTTTGCTCTATTTCACATAGAATTATGGTTTTGAGGTGCATCCAGTTACCTAAAAAATGCCTCAGTTTTTTTTTTTAACCAAAGAGTAGTATTTCATTGTATGTAAATACCACATTTTCGGGGTGGGGGATTTAGCTCAGTGGCATAAGTGCGTGCCTTGCAAGTGTGTGGTTGTGAGTTCAAACCCCCCTGGCACCGATTAAAAATAAAGAAGAAGAAATGGTAAATACCACATTTTCTTCATTCATTTATCTGTCAATGGGCATATTGGCTGTTTCCAAGATTTAGCTATTATAAATTGCACTGTTATACACATGGCTATGCATGTGTCACTTTGGTTTGATAACTAAGTATTTAGCAAAGATACCTAAAAGGGGAATAGCTGAGTCAAATTGAACTTCTAGTTTTAGGTTTCTCAAGAATTTCTATAATGATTTCCATAGTGGTTGTACCAACTTATAGTCTCACCAACAATAAAGTAGGGTTCCATTTTTCCCGTAGCATGCCACTGTTTGTTGTTGACTGATTTCTTGATGATAGCCATTCTTTCTGAAGTAGATGAAACCTTAGTGTTCTTTTAGTTTGCATTTCTAGACTATCCAACAGAGTTGAAATTTTTTACATGTATTTATTGGCCATTTGGAATTCTTCATCTGAGAAATGACAATTCATTTGAGATGCGCATTTATCCAAATTGAGCCTTTATATTTGAATGTGATAAATTTATTTGAGATCTTTATTACAGATATTAGTCCCTAGTCTGAGGAACTGGTAAAATTTTTCCCATTCTGTAGGTTGTCTCTTCTCTTTGTTGATGGTTTATATTGCTGTGCAGGATCTTTTTAACTTGATGTGATTCAAGTTGTTGATTTTTTGAAACATTTTGTGTTCAATTGGAGTTTGTCATTAAGTATTTGCCTATACCTACTTCTTCAAGAGTTTTTCTTATTCTGTCTTCCAATGATTTCTTTCCATTTTAGTATTTAGATCGTTGATCCATTTCAATTATAGTTTACCACATGGTCAGGAATATGTGTGTAAGTTAAATGTTTGGCACATGGAAAGCCAATTTTCCCAGCATCAATTGTTAAACAGGCTTGCTTCCAGTGAACATATTTAGCACCTTTGTGAAAGATAAGATAGCTTAGACCCCCAAAACTCCAGTGAAAAACTCATAGATACAATAAATAAATTCAGCATTGTAGCTGGATACAAAGTCAATACTCAAAAATCAATAGCATTCCTATACACTAACAACAAAAATACTGAGAGAGAAATAAGAGAACACCACACTTCACACTAGCATTCAAAAAAATTAAATACTGAGGAATTCATCTCACGAAAGAAGTAAAAGAGCTATACAAGGAAAATACAGTACCCTCAAAAGGAAATCAAAGAGGAACTCAGAAAATGGAAAGACATCCCTTTTTCATGGATAAGAAGAACAAACATAGTGAAAGTGGCCATTCTCCCAAAATTACTATACAGATTCAACGCAATCCCAATCAAAATACCAATAACATACCTTATAGATCTAGAGAAATGACTCCTAAAATTCATCTGGAACCAGAAGAGACCTAGAATAGCAAAGGCAATTCTAAGCAGCAAATGAAAGGCAGGAGGCATCACAATCCCTGATTTGAAATTCTACTACAAAGCTACAGTAATAAAATCAACATGGTACTGGAATAAAAACAGACCTGAGGATCAATGGAATAGATTGGAAGATACAACCACAACCACAAACT
>PVJX010012733.1:0-49480 GCA_004027295.1 Dolichotis patagonum | reverse complement strand
CAGGGGCGTGGCCTAGTTCAAGCAGATTCCACCAATCCGATCGACGAGGGGAGTAACCAGCTGAAGCCACTTCCTTATGGAGTTAGGGTTGTCCTGCCCAAATCCAACATGTCGTCCAGTCGGTTTCCCCTTTCCCGTGGGAGGGTCTTATTCTCATCACTCACCGTGTCCCCGAGAACTGCTGGACTGCCCGACCTCCGACTTCAGCGCGGCTGAGGTGGGAATTCACGGTGCCTCTGGGTGGGTCGTGTGCAATGCCGGTCCCGGCGAGCTGCACGCCGGGCTCTTCAGCTCCGGGCTCCGGTGGCTCAAGCCAGTCGCTTTGGCTCGGATCGCTTGTTCAGGTCAGGCGGAATTCAGGCGTCTCGTTATCTTCACTAATAGTAGCCCCAGGACCTCTTATTCGAGCGGCTTTTTGCGCTTTAGTTTCTTTCTGTGTTGTGAGAGTCTATCTCTCTCTGTTTGGGTCTCTTCAGGGTGTTTCCTTCTGGCATTTGAGCTGTCTCTCTCAGAGAGAGTCTCTCTCCTGCTACCTACCAGTCCGCCATCTTGTCTCTTTATCCATTACTCTTTTTTTAGTGATCATTTAGATTCTGTGAAAAGTTTCTTTGCCCCCTATATAGGAGAGAAAAAAGATTTTTACTAGAATACTAAGTTGCAAGGTACTATGTGTAGAATAAGTGATTATAATTTTTGCGTTAGTGAAATGAGTAATCTTACTACATTACAATGTATGAAACTGGCTATTTTTGAAATGGAAAATACAACCCATAGGACCATTGTCTATATATAAACAACTAGACTTCGTTAAGTATCAGGCCTATAAGTATAGGTTTGGTTTTTTTTTAATTTAAATTTTTAAGGTATATTTGTTCATTTATTGTAAAACAACTTTATAAATCTGTAGAGCAAGTTTGTACTTTGTACTTGTATTAATACATTGTTAATTTGAAATTGATGAAGTTCTTAGAAAATGTGAGCATTTTGATATTTTTACCACATGGTGACCTTTGATGTTCAGTAATTAAATTTATCTATGTTAAGATAATACCAAGATCTCAATTTTATAATATACTCTTATGTATAAAGTAAGACTCAAGCTTGCTTGTATGAAGTAGGATTTATTTTTATGTGTACGTAGTTTATGATTATATAAACTAACTAAATACTAAAATATGTATATGATTATACATATTTAGGGATATGTTTGGTGTTTTACTTTTGAATTTGTCTTGCTTTAGGAAAAAGCCAGAAACTATGATTGTTCGTATTTTGTAAACCATCATTCTTGGTGATTATCTTACTTTTCTCTCATTGCTGAGACAAAATACCCAACACCCAAAGTTAAGGGGAATGTTTATTTAGCTCACAGTCTGTGTGAGTTTCAGTCCATAATCAACTGGCTCCCAGGAAGAATAGCACATGGCAAACCATTCATGGTGTTAAAACAACAGCAAAAACAACTAGTGAGAGAGAGCAAGGCAAGCCTTTTTTTGTCCTTTGTATTGTATCCACTTTACCAAGATTAGGGCAGTGCTAGTCCAATTAATGGATTGATCCAACAGTCACCCACCCTTAATCCCAGCATTGCACTATGAATTAATCACACATCCCAGATTCAGCCACCTCTAAAAAAGACCCTATGACCACATGAGACTTTTTAGACACAAACCATAACAATGGCTTTCTTTTTTTAAAAATCCTCTGTAGTATTTTTACATCATGCTGTTTGAGTCTTGATTGAATTCGGTTTTGTTGGATTTGTTTTCACCTTCTGTCCTTGATGGAGAAGCAGGAGTTGTATTTTCAGTTTCAAGACATCCTAGTTTTCTAGATGAGGTTATGCAGTTAGAGAAGTTTAATAATTTGTGAGGTATAATTTAGGTTAGCTCTTAACATTCTCCATGGTCAGGAATAAAAAAATCTCTAAAATAGTGTTTCTAAAAATAAAAGAAACTTTTTTCAAAATTGAAGAGAGACACAGTCTACTTGTATTACTTTAGATATAATTAAATATTGAAAAAAATTTGCCAGATGAGGATGAGAATTGAATTCTATTTCCTTCCCTTTCACAGTGCTTTTCACCCTTTATTCAACCCTAATGAATTTTATCATAGGAAAATCACACCTGACATCTGTCAAAAGACAACCATCTCAGCTAGTTGACTTTTGAGGTTGTAAATTCCTTATTTTCCATTTGAAGGCGTTTACAAATGTCCATTGTTTGGAAGAACCTTTCCAGTGAGCAAACAAAAAGAAAACACAGAGACCTCCTTTAGAAAGTTTTAGCACCATGAAGTTCCTTATGACTCCTATTTCATCTGTTTGTAACTTTAAGGCTTTGATGAACTAGGTGGACTTCTCAAACCAACAGTGGCCTCTCAGAACCAAAGTCTTCCAGCTGCCAAACTCCCACCTAACAAGTTAGTATCTGATGACTTGGATTCATCTTTAGCCAACCTTGTGGGCAGTAAGTAGTCTTTGCACTCTATAACCATCTTTAAAATAAGTTGTTTTATAAAAATGATTCCAGTTTTTAAGTGTTTTTTTTCTTCCTTTCCTTTTCTAGATCTTGGGATTGGAAATGGAACCACTAAGAAGTGAGTGTTTTATTTATATTCTTTCCCCATATATCATTTACAATTTGCTTTGACTTTCCTCTCAAAGGTATCTATAAAGATACCAGTCTGCACCATAAGTGCTTTGTTCAGTCTAAGTGTGTATTTAGTACAGAAACTGTATAATTAGACATTTAATATTCTCACTCTGCTTATTCATTTAAAGTGACGTAAATTGGAGTCAGCCAGGTGAAAAGAAGTTAACTGGAGGATCTAATTGGCAGCCAAAGGTTGCACCAACAACTGCCTGGAATGCTGCAACAATGGTGAGTTACAAAAGTTTCTATATGTGTGTATATTAAATGTATAACCAGAAAAGTTTTTAAAAGGGAAAGGCAAAAATTGAAAATTGTTACTAAGTTTTTGGTGTATACATAGTTTTATTTTTTTAAAGCTGGTTGGCTGTATTTGCCAGGTGCATTTTAGTAGTTAACATGTATCTATCAACCTTATATGGTAAGGAAATACTATTTTTCCCATTTTATAGAGGAAGGAATATAGTCACAAAGTTAAGAAGCGTGCACATAGTCACTAGTTAAATGTATTTTTAGAACCCAGAGCCAGAGAGCTGCAGAACATATGCTGATAATCACTACTGTATATTACTGATTTCAAATTTATTACTGATTTGTCAAAAATATAAAATTTTCTTCAGATTTCATCGTTTGAAAAATACATTTGCTTTATTTTTGTTAATATTGTATGTAATTTTATCAAGTTAATTCATCATTTGTAGTAAGCAGTTGAATATTTAATGTCACTGGAACACTGAATTTTAGTGAGTTGAACCATTGCTAGGAAAAACATGTACATATATATACATATCTCACAAAGATTATAATCTTAAATCCAAAAAAAAAAAAATGCTAGTAGATTCTCTTTTTCTTATTTCTCAAGAGAAAATGTGGCTCAAAAGTGTTAAGCTACTTTCTTAAGGCCACCAGTGCCACTGCCAGCATTGGAATTGTAGCCTTATCTTCTGGCCTCAGAGCAGAGATTCTTGCAATACTCTAGATTGCTCCTAGTGTCTCTCATGTGAAAATCAAAACAGTGTACAGCATCCTGCTTTTTCTGCTTCAGCTGGGAAAGATCTGTGTCTGATGACTCAATTTTTATGCCCTTCTGCATATGTACATGAAAAACCTTGAAAACCACTGTGGATACTGATTTAGGAAGTGTAAGTTTTAGCAAACAGGCAATTTTGCAAATATAGAATACAAAATTAGGACCAATGATATTTGCTAATTAAATAGCACCTCATACTGAAGAGATTTTAATAATACAAGGTCCTACAAGGCTTGGTAGACCTAGAAGAGCTCTGTGGCTATTTCTCTGTCCTTTGTCCAGCTACTATTTTACCAGTCTACCAAGTCTCCCTTGTTCAAAGACATGCAGTTCTTCCTGTGGAAAAATTTGAATCATGGATTAGAGACATCTATTGTCCTTACTATAGCACTTTTCTATAAAATTATCAAACCCCAAAACAGGGGTTTGTCCTGTTTAATTTAAGTTATTTATATATTAAAATTAGAAGGACTAAGCTAAAATTACTATGGAGCTAAAAATTTTGTGTGACATTCCAAAAGAGATATATTGGGTTCATACTTCATAAGAGGAAAATAATAATGAAATTTAGCTACCTTTTTTTAAGCCGGTAATTTTTCACAGTTGTCATTACCATAATTAATAATAAACTTCTACATTTAAATAGCTTAGGTTTTTACATGTATACAAACAAACCCATATATATGCTCTACATTAAACTTATAAATAGTGCCTATTTAAGGGAGTTCAAGCATACATTATCTCAGTTTTAAGTATAAAGCTATCTAGGACTTCCTCTTCCCCAAATGTAAAGCAGTTGGGAAGCAGATTTAAATTGAAATGCATCCTTTTCTCATTTCTACACACCTCACTCACTAGGGGATGACAGGAGTTTAGTTAGTGGATTTTACAGACTTGGGTATGAATTGTACATTAATGTATAAGGAATGGTATAAGTACAAAGGCCTATTTTAAAATGCAATGTGTTTTGCTTGTTTGTTAAAGTAATATTTATATGAAATACTAGTTTTAGCACTTAAGAGTAACTACAATGTAGCAGTCATCTAACAATCTAGAATTCTTATGTAAGTTGATAGTAAGCAGTATTTATGGTATTGTGTCAGATATCGCACTGTGTATCTTTTATGGAGATTCTAATGTCTGTATGTATCTTACAGAGTTTCATTTTAATGACTAACGTGGGACCAATTTGATTCAGTACTTAGGATATATTGCTGCTTATGACATTTCTTTACATTTCTAACCTTTTTATTAATCCTTAAGCACTGTCAAGGTTTTTGAATTTTTTTTAAAAAATGATGGATTTAAAACATTCACAGGAATTTTATTAAAATACCTTATGACAATTTTTAGAAATTAATGCTTTCCCCCCACTGGTAGACATCTGATGCAATCCCATTAATGAGACACTCAGAATTTTACACTATTGATACAACTCGTAGATTTTATGTTTAATGACAGTTGTAAGCAATGAGGCTAAAGACTCAGTTTCCCTTGTCAACCTTGATAGTGTTTTGGTACAGATGTTCGTTCATTAGATACTGGGAATGTAAGGGGTTTAAATAGTTAATGAATGTATGTGTGAACTAAAATGCTCTCTGTGTATTTTCTGTTGTGTAAGTACTTGTTCTAATCCAGTGTTATTGCATTATGTAATTGTTCTCCCTGGGAAAAACAGAATGGCATGCATTTTCCACAATACGTAAGTGACCAAAAACTAGCCTTTTTGCAATAAATTGGCATGCTATTAACCACTGCTGCAGAGAATCTCATAACCTTCCAGCTATTGTTTTCACATTCAAATTTTCAATGTGCCAGAAATTCTTCCTAGCATCTACTGATTTTATGGGTGTGTTGCAGAATTGATTCTGATGGTGGCATGGGAAACACCACTTTTTTTTTCTTGCTTAATATACTGCCATTTGCTGCCAGATGGCTGGGTGTCTGTGTGTGTATCTGCACTGCCACTATGCACTTGATGACTTCTGAATGAAGAGAAATGTTGATTGTGGTAATGTTTAAAATAACAACTGCATGAAATCTTACAGGCTTCTGCTGTACTTGGCAGTCTGTCTACTGCTCTTGTAGATTTTGATTTTTAAGTAGGGAGAAACAAGTAAGCCCTACATGCTCACATAAATACTAAACTTTTAACTGATTACTGTTACTTTTTAAAAAATTATGCTTCATTTAACTTTTCCATGCCTGTGTTCAAATTGTCATGTAATTTTAATTTTGTTGGTTTTTTCTTAGTGTCCCAACAGCATTATTGACCTTTTACCTGCATTCAGTTTTAGTCTTCATTATTAGAAACACAAGGAATATTGTTAAGACAGTAACTATCTATAAACTAATTCTGTTTCATATTGCATATTTACAAACCATCAGTTGAAGTACTAGAAGGAAGGGAATTTAAACATGTTAGATGTAAATGGGTTCCTTTAATCATTCAAAACAAACTGACTTAAAAATTGTTCTCAAGTAATTTTTGAAGTAAATTAGAATGTTAACATACATATTCTTTATGTAAGAACTGTAGTTCATAGAAATAGTCACATTCAATATTGATTTGAAATATTTGGGATTCTTTGAAAACAGTAACTGAAAATTATTAGAAGCATTTTTGGGAAGATCAGGTTATTAATTGAACTAGGGTTTTAAAGGATTTTTTAATGCTAAAGACATGAACTACATATAAATATTTTCAATACTACTGCCATTACTCAGTAGACATTTCTAATGAACAGAATCTCACTTGAGTTCAGGCTGAACTTGAACTCACTATGTAGCCCAGGTTGGCCTCAAACTCAGAGCAATACCGCTGCTTCAGCCTCTTGAGTACTAGGATTACAGGCATGTGCCACCACACCCAGCACAATTTTAGAATTTAGAATATTTTAAAAAAATATATACTTTTTTTATTTTTTATTTTTAATATTGTTGGAGATCCAAGCCAGGGCCCTAACACATGATAAGGGCAAGTGCTGTGTTGAAACTGCTTAGAACTATAAATGTATGTTGAAATCTTAGATCAGTGTTGTATGCAAGTTTGTCGTAATTTTTTTCTTTTTGATATTTCTACTTTTTTACTAAGTTTAAGATACTTTTCTCATTGAGAATTTACACAATTATTAATGACTACAAATATCCCTTAATCACAGCTGTCTTAGCATTTTTTTTTTTTAGTGGAAGGGTAGCTTTTAATTCCCTGAACTGGATTGACATATATGAGTTATACTTCCTTGTTTTATTTTCCTTCCACTGTATCAGGCACCACCTGTAATGGCCTATCCCGCTACTACACCAACAGGCATGCTAGGATATGGAATTGTAAGTATTTTTCCCAATACAGTTTTTGGAAAATTGATTAAATTATATCTAACTTGCTTTTATTACAGTATTAACTGAAAGAAAGAATTCAGTGCCTTTATATCATCAAACCTAGTGCCTTAACACAATGATACTGGAGCTTCGGTTTCATAAATATTTCTAGAACACTCAATATACAATAAATACTATTTTTTACAGTTTTATTTTACTTATATTTTCCCTCATGACTTTGCTAGACATGTTGTTTTTTGTTATAGACTTACAAATATGCTAATGTTAACACTAAGCTCTTTTTTGGTGACCTTGCATTAAATACATTTAGGGCTTAGGACCTTAATGCTATAGAGAACTAAAAGTTAACATTTCTTGAATCATACAGGTTTACATTTAGTCAGGTATTGGCCGGAAAAATTTTCCTAAGACAATGCGTGTTATGGTATAAAAACTCTTCTGACCTTAGGATCCTTACATTCAGTACTTTGGCTTATTCTCCCCAAACCCTTTCCATATACAAACTGACTTAGATAAGAATTGTAAGCAGTGGCTTCAACCCAGTGGTATATATTTTTGGAACTGATGCTTGCAGAAGATTCACTTTGGTTTTGTTGTTGTATATGCTTTGCTGCTTCATGTACCTGATACTAAAGTAGCTCCTTTGGTACATCTGAAGAAGCTTCACAGCTTTTGGTTGATGTTCATTCCCATAAATTTAAAGTAAAGCTCTTAATACATAAATAATAGACTACATGAAAGGTTAAATAGGACTTCTTAAAAGATAAAATTTTAGAGCATTGTATTTTTACCAAAATAGTATAGTAGCCTGTATGTGTATTGTTTTCAGGGAAACTTTGAGATTGTTTTCAGTGATTCAAGAATGAATTGACTTCTTTGTAATTTAAACTTCATGATTCTTCCTAAAAACATAATGGAATTCCTGAAATAAAAAAAAGCTACTGCAAGCAAACTTTAAAAATATCAACTACCTTCACTTGTGATCATTTGTTTAATAGTGGAAAAACTTGATATATAAAAGCAGGCTATTTTGAAATATGTTAGGTTTTAGGAATAAAACTGATAGATGTGGAAATTTTGGAAGCCTTGTGGTAAATCATTTCATGTGTTAAATGACAATAAAGTTAAAAAATTTCAACTCATTGAATGAAAAAGTTAGGCTTTCTAACTATCTTTTTAAAGTTTTCTAACTATCTTTTTATACATGCTAAAGACTTACCATACAAAAATACTATTAAAAGTCTATAGCACTTAGCCTTTATTTGCATTTAGAGGAATTTTCCCTTGTAGTCAAAGCAAAGGTACTTACTGGTGACTTTTCATATCTACGCTTCTTGTTTACTTAGTCATACTAAGGAAGATGTGAGTTAAAAACCTGTAACTTTATCTTCTTCTTCTTCTCCTTTTTTTTTAGCCTCCTCAAATGGGAAGTGTACCTGTAATGACACAGCCGACCTTAATATATAGCCAGCCTGTAATGAGACCACCAAACCCTTTTGGTCCTGTATCAGGAGCACAGGTATTACATTATACACATAGGTGTTGTAATGTGCTTGATGGTGAGGGGCTATAATACTTTAAAAAAATCCTTTCATGCAACTTAGTGAAATAAGTTATTTGCATATTTTTACTTCATGAGTGTTATTTGCTTCATATCTTTCTCATATAAGAAATTTTAGGCTATGGGAGGCTGAGGCAAGAGAATCACAAGTTCAAGCCTACTCTGGGCAACTTAACAACTTAGTAAGATCCTGCCTCAGACTTTTTCAAAGAGCTAGAGGTATAGCTTGCTGCTGAGACCTTGGCTTCAGTTCCAGTGCTGGGAGAGGAAAAAAAAAAAGCAGCAAGTGTTTAGGAACTTTGATTATTTGGAGGCAAAGGTTGGGGTCAGGATAATTGATGCACATCATTACCTTTATAAATCAGTAATTTTGTATGCATTTGTAATAAATCCTTTATATAGGTACTGGGATAACCTTCTGGAGGGAGTCCTTGAGTCATCTTATCTCCAATACTCAAGAACGTAGGGAGCCAGGCATGGCAGTAGATGCTTATAATCCCAGTGTTTGAGAGGCTAGCCTAGATTACAGTATTCGAGGGCAGCTTGGATTATATAAAGATATCTTGGCTCCAAAAAAAAAAAAAACCCTGAATCTAATTGAACATTTAAGGCATCCCCTCAGCTTGCCTTCCATCTTAAACTACTTCATGAAATCTTCCTATTTGTAAGAGTCACAATGGGTGAAAAGAATACTTAGCTTCTTTAGTTTTCCTTTATAGTTTTCATTGTATCCAGTGTTCTGTTAATCTTTTCTAAAAAATTTTTCATCTTTGTATCATAGTGGATTTACAAACTACCCATTCTTTGGTTATTTCTTTTCCTTTTGAGCCTTTATGATAGCTGTATTTTTTTTTATCCTGCATTATTTTTCTTTATTTATGGCTACCTGACATCCATCCATTTAATCTGACAGTAGACAGCCCCTGCCTTACTAGATAGTAGACTTGAAGGCTTCTGCACCCTCAGTTTCTAGAATAGTGTCTGACTTGTAATGGTTTTTGGATATTATTTTATCAAATGAATCTTTATGAAAACTTACCTTTTTTCAGCATGTAATTTACTCTGCTCCTTTTTTTAATCTTTCATTTTAATATAATTATATCAGTGTTCATCACTTCTCGGCCTTCTGGCTAAGATCAAGTGTAATAATAGTGTCCAAAATTGGCTTGACTTATTGGCTAGTGTTTAATATAGCTAAAATATTAACTGGCTTACCTGAGGAAAGATGATGTTGATTTCATGATTCAATATTTTAATAATTTAAAATTGTTTACATGACATTTGTCTCATATTTTGATTTTCAATAATTCTTAGCCAATCCCTTGGGTTGATGTTGGTCATTTAATGGTAGGTTCAACCTAAATACTTTTTAAAATTAAGTACCTTTTAATCTATTATTGTCTCATTCTCTTCTGAATTGAATCCAAATGTAATTGAGGGCAGAGATCGATCGTTTCTTTTGTAGGTTGTAAAGTTAAAGGTAGTTTAAATGAAAAATTAAATTCCATCAAAATACAATCTTTTAAACAGATCCAAATTGTAGAATTATTGCCAAAAATCCTTCCTTGTTTCTTGAAGTGTATTTTGGGGGAACCATTGCTCACCCAGGGCATAACATAGATGTTTTGTACACATATTTTCTTGTTGCTATTTGGTAAGCCATTCCAAGCATCTCCGTTACTCTGAATGTTTCATTAGTATTTGCCAGTGAGAAAGCAGCTAATACCTTCCAGAAGGCTGTCAGCTCAGACTGTGTTCTGTTGGGAATTTGTCTTCATTATCGTTTTTTAATTTCGGAAGCTGTACTAGTTTTCTATATCTCCCTCTTCTTTTTGTTTTTTTCTTGTCAAGACTTAATGCATGCTAAGCATAATAGACTGTACCCCTGAGCTGCCTCTCCAGCTCCCTCCTACCTCCTTGTTTTTGGGGCCAGCTCATCATTCCTTTTTTTAAAAAAGATGTTTTTATGTATCTGTCAATTGCTTAAAGATGAGTACTGTATTACAGTTTTGTAGGCATTTTTAAAATTTGCTGTACATTAAATGCCTCTCTCTAGATGTTTGACTACATGGAAAGTGCTAGGTCCCTATTTTTTTCTCTCTGTCTCTCTTCTTTGCTTCTTCACAGTCTTAGTATTTGTTTGCTTCTTACAGGTTGTTAACGTTATCTGCATTAACCTGGGGAGAGTAGTGACTCTTGTGCCTTTCACTGATCCTTTGCATAAATTTTACTTATGTTTATATAAATTGGAATGTCCACTGCTGGCGAGTAGTTTGTGAATTCATTCCATATTTGCAGTATGCAGCTGTTATGTTACTAAATATGAAGACAATTAACCTGATTAGTTTGTTTCTTTTGATAGCTGCTAATGTGGAAGCTTTTGCAAGAGAGGTGGGGAAGGATCATTGTGCTTGTCACGATCTTATTATTTTCTTGAATGAGGAACTCACATAAAGCCCACATTAATCTATTTTCAAAAGCAGTATGAAACCATAGAGTGTTACATTTGGGCAGCTAATTTTAGAAGTAAGCTTATTGAAAGTCTTCTTAGTTTCTTGATTGATATTAGGTTTTCTGTGTGTGATATGAAGAGGATGGACAATGCAAAATAGCTGCTGTCTTCTTGTTTGAGAGGTCAATTTTAAGTACCTTTAATACCAGTTAAGTGTCTAAAAGGAAACAATGGTTTGTTGTGAGTACTTTTTACCCTTCTAAATTGGGGGTACTGTTGGCTTTAGATATTGGAATAACTCAAATACTGGCAAAAAATTTAATGGCTTTTTTGTATATAAAAACTAAGGGCTCTTTGCTGTTAGGTTTTTCTTTTCTTTAAGTTTTATTTAACTTTCTTCTTGTATTAATTGTGGGTATTTATAGTGCTTCTATCAGCTGATCTATCCAGCTGGGTTTCTGTGAAGAAGCTCTTTTGCCTTGACAGCCGTATGTTGTGTTCACTCATCCTTGCCTACTATAAGATACCATGAAAGAATCTACTTTAGAGATTGGAATTTAGTATCATTGATGAAAACCTGGTCTTAAACCTACTAATGTACACTTGAGTCAGTCAAAATGAAAATGTTAGGAAGCCAGAGGCTACCTCTGTTGTTAATAAGATAGTATATATGAGAAGGTTTTGCTTTCTGGGTGTTTGCTGAGAACTTTGTTTCTAAAAGGTAATAATCTACTTAATAAAAACCAGAAAATTTCTTAAAATCATGGATAACTGATGTTTTTCAAAATCATAATGACAAACATCAGTGATCACATGTAGCATTGTTGGTATGGAAAACATGGTAATATGTTGACTATGTAATGTGTCCTAGAGAAGTTCCTATCTACTATTACTTTAACTTCCTCATATTAATATAGTATAGACCTAAATTCTAGCTGAGCTGAAATGAATGGGAGTAGCAGATTTTAGAAGTCTGGGGGTGGGATATACCAGCCTTGGAGTTAGCAGATCTGTATTAGAGTTTGTGTTAGTTTCTGACAGGCTGCCATAACAAAGTATCACAAATTTAATAGCTTAAAATAACAGGACTTTATTTGCTGTCTGGAAGCTGGAAGTCAGAAAACAAAGTTGTTGGGAGGGTCTGCTCAGTGTAAATCCTCTGTCAAGGATCTATTCTTTCTCTTGCAACTTTTAATGGCCTACTTGTTCCAGTTTGTACCTGCAGCTCTTTAAACTCTTGCTTCTGCCAATGGCATTCTGGGGGTCTTTGCCTTCATGTGGCCTCGTATGAGAATATCAAATCATCAGGTTAGGGCCCACCCTAACATACCTTACCATAACTTTATTATATCTATAGAAACCTAATTTACAAACAAAGTCACAGTTATAGGTACTGTAGGGTTAGGACTACTTTAGCAAACCTGGGGTTGGGGGCTTCAGGTCTACAGATTCTCAGCTTGACTCCTCACTAATAATGTGTTTCAGGGCATATCGTGTAAATATACTTCAGTTCCCTTTATATAAAGTTGCAATACTTTTTATACTTTAAAGATTTGCTCTAAAAATCAAATGAGAATATTTAAAATTGACTTAAGAATATGGAGATATTATTGAAATTCTTAATGATAAGTAATACTTTTTAAAAGAAAATTTAACAAGTTTGCTCTATTTTTTGGAAGTTGTCCTCATTTCCTGAATTGTCCTTATTCCCCAAGTGTAATTTATAGTATTGCTTATATTTCATTCAATATATTACAAATAATTCATATTTCACTATTTTGAAACCTTAATTATAACTGTTACTTGACAACATCTGTTAAAATTGGAAAACTCCTTAGATATTTTTAGCGGAAGTTCAATCTATAATTTAGGTAATGTAGGTAGCCTCAAGTTCATATGTGGACACAGTTTGGATTTTTTAACCACACATAAGTGCCATACTTCCAATAAGTAGCAAAGCAGTGTGCATATTAGATACATTTTTAATTCTTGTTTCATTGAAGTAATAGTTAACATAAATTTTCCTGATTCACATCTATCAATTGGAACTTGAAAGGATTTCTCTTAAACTTTGGAACTTTGTTTTTAAAGACAGGGTCTTACTGTGTAGTTGAGGTTGGCCAGGGTTCACTGTAGCCCAGACTGGTCTCGAACTTGTGGTGATCCTCCTACCTCAGCCTCCTGAATGCTGGGATTATAGGCATGCACCACTATACCCAATATGGAAACATTTCTGATAGATGAAAGATATTTATTTTTGGCACAGTCAGTTAATATTTCCTCCCATAAGCTTAGGATTTCTTGTGACCTGTTTCCCTTTCTCCTACTTGGGTTTTCTTTGACTGTCAGTTTAGCTTGTCTCTGTTGTGTGAAATCCTTAAAGATGCTACTTTTCAATAAAAGGGGTACTCAAAAGATTTTTAATTTACTGTAGATTCCAATCTGCAGTTTGGGAGAGGTTTAGTTACAACAGGCCTTCAAAGAAGCATGCTTCCAAGTCGTTGTGCAACATCTCCCAAACAAGTTGAGTAGAGCTGTGAGTCACTGACACTAGACCTACCCTCGGGTGGACCTTCTGCATGTACACAGTGGAGGAATCCTTTTTAAACCATGTCTCACAGAGAGTTAAGAATAGTATTATCTTTAAAATAAATGGATTGCAGTACTGGATACTTCCATTCACATGCAGTTGGATTTGATGTACTACTTTGTGACCTGGCCATTGCTGTAAGCATTACTCAAAACCAGCTTACTCTTGTATAGCCCAGTTTTAAGTCTAGTATCTCTGTGCATCCTGTTAAGAGACACTGTAACCAGTCTCTATTTTGTTACACAGTAGTGTTAGGAAAATGTCTTAAGCATTGCTTTGATTAACTTGTGCGGCTCTAACACAACACCCCAAACTAATTTATAATAAACAGAAATGTATTAGCTCATAGATCCAGAATCTGGGAAGTCCATTATTAGGGTGCTAGCATCTGGCAAGGGCCTTCTTGTCATGTCATAACATAGGGAAGGTATCACATGGTACAAGCAAGCAAGAATGAGAGCACAAAATAAAGGACCCACTCATTTTGTGAGAATGAACCTGCTGCCTCATAACCCCATTCATCCACTTCATGAGGTTGGAGCCATCATTACCTAAACACCTCTTCGTACTCTTAAAATGGCAACTGAACTTGAACATTAGCTTTAGAGGGAACATTCAAACCATAGCAAGTATGTGACCTTAGTATATGTATATTTATAGATTATATGAATATATCACTATAATGATATTAGGTACTTTTTTAAAAGGAAACAAATACTTAATTTTTTTTCTTGTTTGGTTTTTTGAGACACATGGAGTCTTGTAGCTCAGGCTAGCCTTCAGCTTATAGCCTCCTAAGTGCTGTGTACAGGCCTGTGCCACTGTGTCTAATTTTAATTTTAAAATTAAGAGAGAAGTGGTAATTTCTTCTTACATGGCACATCAGAGGCCATTTTTACACAGTTTGTTTTCTCACCAAAAAGCACTTTCACATATTTTAGAATATGTGTAACATGTAGACCACTGCTAATTACTGAAGAGGACACGTTACAGTATTTGATTGTACCTGAGAACCCTAAAGATGAGTGTAATTTAGAAGCATGAGTGATGGGTGGATGGCTTATAGAAAAATCTGTAAGAGGAAATAGAGTGCTGAGAGCATAGTGGGACAGTAGAAAACAACGTAGATTCAGTGGCATTTGAACTGGATCACTGATGAGTGCACATGACATTTGATGGTAGGTACTAGGGAAAATGGGAGTAATCTTTAAAGAACTAATTTATTTTTGGTACTGTGCTGGATACCTATCATTTAATTCTCAACATGGCAATAAAGGGGGATACAAGTATTGGGGTTAGGTATTCTAAATTCCATTTTATAAGAGGATTTAATTTGGTTCCGTCTTTCTACAAAACCCCTTTCAGTCAGTCAGACATTCAAAGGAAATACTCCTGTTTTTGTTTGGTGATGTTTTCTTTGCTTCTTCATTGAAGACAAAATGTATCTCTAAACATTGCTATGTGCTGTGTAGGCTTTTGCGTAGCTAAAGAACATAATTTATAGCTTGGCAAAATTGCCTCCTTAAGAATTTTTAGTGCCAGTTAACATTTAAAGAGTTTTTTATAAATGTCAATATATAATTTTAAAAGGTTGATTAGAGAGGTTGAGGAATTTCAGCCAAGAATTATTTGTTACCATTAATTGTTGGTGAATTTTAGTATTTTTACTTGTATGATACTTTTCTCAATATTTTGTTTTCCTGAATATAAGGAGTAAATGTATCTATACTGGACCATTAAGACTTATATAACCTCTTTATTTAAAAGGCATCTTTAGTTGTGATGTAGATCACTTTGATTTGAACAAGCTGATAGCCATACTAATTTTTTAGCTTTGTGGGAATTTTAGGATAGAAAATATTATTTGAAATAAATGGATAAAGATAGCTTTTAAAATTTTTTGTTGAAGTATTTTGGTGATGGCATATTTATAGTAGAGTTTAATTGGAATGAACAGTTTGTGTTGTGTTGGCTTACAAAATTTTGTGATGAATATTGGAAAGGTCTTTTTTCTTTCCTCATCCTTTAGCACTTTGCCCTTCCTCCCCAATATGTGTTGCTGGGGATCAAACCCAGGGCCTTGTGCATGCAAGGCAAGAACTCTGCCACCAAGCCACTGTCCCCAGCAGTACTTCTGCCATTTTATGTTCCTTGGCAGCCTTGTATCATGTACTTTGATTTAGTTAAAGGAATGATAACTAAAGGAGACTCAGCTCGTAAGTTTCTGGTGACTTTTTGAGATATTTTAAGCATTGCTCCTGTTACCAGGTTTTGGAGTGCTGGAGTCTCTTTCTGGAGGTGGTTTCTAAGTTCTTTCTGTTGTGAGCAAAGAATTTTTCAAAACAAGTGCAAATGGTAGCAAAGTTTTATTAAAGATAGGAAAAGAAACAGGCTCTGCAGAGCAAATATGGACCAAGTAAAAGTAGAAAAAGAAGGATATCCTATAGCATGAGGGTGTGCCATCTGTGGGAGAAAGCTCTGTGTGGCCTGACTGAGGAGCCAGGTCAGCCTGACTACTCACGCTGGTGTCAGGTCTAGGCCTTCGTATGGAACACCTGCCTGAGTTTTCCGGTGCTGTCCACATGCAGTGGTTTGAGAGCTGTTCTTTTCCTGTGTTCTGGGATTTTGTAATTCACAGGTCACACCTACTTCCCCAGCCAACTTCACAGCAGCCTAGCTTCCCACTACCCCTTCATGGTCTTTTCGTTTTCTTCTTCCTGCTTTCCCTGAGCAGTATATGGACAGCATGTTTTCTTTCCTTCTCCTTCTTACTTGCTCTGAGCTGCCTGCTTTCTCAGCTTTGCAGATTCTCTGTGTGCTTTGGTGCTTACTGCTATGAAGGGTGTCTCAGTCCTTGGAGATGTGCACCAGCCAGATGAGTTCAAGCTACAGTTTCCTCTGCTTCAGATGGCTATTGATAAGAAATTTATTACAGGGATACAGCCTTTCTTATATTTGTAGACAGGTATATTTGTATATCTTACCAGTTTTGGAGACTAGATGAGGTTTTAGTTCAGCACTTTTTCCCCAATGAAAATCGATCTTGTTCACTATTATTTATTGTATAAGCTTCTAGGACCTCTCTTCAGCCATATGCTCACGTATTAAGAAGAGTAGTAGTGTCTCCTTTGTATTCTCAGGAGCATTTTCTTCTGGCACTATCAGGTCTTTAGGACTGCTGCTGTCACATGATTTAAGAACTCATTTAGTGTGAAACCCTCATAGATGGTTTGAGATTTCACATGCAGTCTATCTGTAATAAGCAGAGTTTGTTGCTGTGACGTGAAAGAGAAAATCTGCTTTGGAAAGAAGCTCAATTAACGTTGCAAATAAATGTGAATGTCTGATTCTTCTGGCTCAGTGACTTAAGAATTATTCAAAATCATTCTGCTCCTAAATGTTTGGACTGAAAGTGGGAGGTGGGGCATGTTTCCAACAAAGTGCACCTAAATCTGTCTCCAGATGGATGATATTTGAAACTTTAAGCCCAGACATGCTGCCTGCGTAATAGTTCCATCGTCCTATTGTCTTTGAACATTTGTTTCAGAACCAAGATAAGAAATAGAAAGGCGAGCTGACCACCAATTTAGTGATGACTTTTAAACCTTCAAATTGATCTCTGTATTCAGAGCAACATTGTTGATTGTTTATATTGGTAATATATGGAGAAATTCATTGACTTAACACTCTGTAGTGCTTTTCATAAAGAGACAGAATAAAATGAAACCATGTTTGACTAGTAAAGACAGTTTTACAGCTTAACTTTTTTTAATACTTTCTGAATGTTGAAGGTATGAATTAAAACTGTTTCTGTTAAGTCAGCTTTGACTTAATGCTCAATTGTACAACCCGCCCAAACAGCTTATTTCATAATAGCCTGGTGCTTACATCTGTTGTCCTGCACAGAATGATAAAAAGGATTGATTAAAAGTTTGTTCCAAACTTTTGTTGAGTTTAAAATATTCATAAGTCACCTTGGTGCAAAAGATACATATGTGAAGATCAGTATTTTGGTTCTTAGGAACTCCTTTGGGAGAATAACAAAGATAGTTACTAAGCTCAGTGGTCTTCTTACTTCGTAATATATCAAATTAAAGGATAAGGTCAGATTCTAAGAGTCAGGTACATGAATTGAAACAGGAAACAGAATCAACTATGTTAAATGTTCCCCTAACTCAGGGCAGTATGTAGACATTCAGACTAGGTGACCTCTGTGGTTCCTTTCACCTCTCATAGTGTGTGCATCTGCTGCAACGTACCTAAAGAGGCAGAAGACAACTTCATGCAAAAAAATTGTGAAAGCCAAGGGCGTTGCTTTCCACTCTTACAAAGGAAAGTAAAGAATTTTGCTATTAGATCTGAGGGGTCTGGACTGAGGTCATAGTTTGCACATCTTTAAACAGATCACCTGGACACAGAAAAGTTTTTACTCAATTTAAAAACAAACACTCCTGTCAGCTGTACTCCCCACCACCTTTTCTTACTCTCCTACACACAAAAAGTCTTAACCATGGGTCAGCTTTTATATTGACCTTTTTGGGTAAAATATTTCTTTGGAGTTGAGAAGCGTGAATTTGTTTCCTGAAAAATCACATGCCATTGGATACCCTTTAACGTGACATGTGACTAAAACTTTTGTTTTAGTAATTCCATTTTCTACAAAGGCTACCTCTGATTTTTATTAAAGGTGACAAAACAAAAGCCACTTCCTCTTTCATTACATTTTCTGCTTTCATGTTCTGTCATTCTGAGATCTTTTTTTCTTTCCCTCTCTCTGTCTTCTTTTCCCCCAGCTGTCGGCAGCATCCAGCCCCTCCAGTCACAGTCCTCACAGAGCTTCAGGAAAGGACCCTTTTGCAGAGCTCTCTTTGGAGGATTTCTTATAAATCACTTTAGGTATTGCTGCTTGTTGGGGGAGATATGGGGGCTTAAATACGAATTGAAAATTACCAATCATTAGATACAATTCATTCTTCTCCTCCTTTGTTTCTTTAAAGGGCTCAGGGTTCCCTCTGCTTTTCTACCACCTCCTCCTTTATTCTTCAGATGAAGAATAAAAATAGGTCAAGAAAACATAGGAGAAGCAACTTTTGGAAAATACCTTTAACATAGTTAGAGGATGTAAAATTAAAGCAGTGTCTTACATATAGAAGTATCTACTGGTCACAGGAGATGAATGAGATCAATACCACCCTTAAAAACTAGATTTTTAATCAGTCTTCAAAGAACAGTTATACACACTGTAGAGAGCTTGATGGGGACATCTTTAGTTTTAGTATAAAGGCCAGGATTATGAAGAATTCATTTCAATAATTTCTTGAAATGGTTGTATTTTATGTGTACTTTTTCATTCCAAAACAGTAACACTTTTTAAAAAATAGCTTGTTTTTAAATTAAGTGCAGGTGAATACTTAAGCCCTTTCAGTTAGAAGAATTCTGTGTGTGATCCACACTACCTTATTTACTGGAAGACAATATTTGTTCTTGGTGCTGTCGCACCCATTTACATTTACCTTCTAGATCTTTGGGACTTCATACTCTTCTTATTTGGCAAGTGAGCACATCTACCTCAGTAATACCTTCGGATAGGCAGTTTAAGAGAAACCATAAGTGCCGTGTCTTTGAGTGAAAGCTGATTCCCTCATGGATGGTTGGAGATTTCACATAAAATATTCATTTGTAGGTCTTTCAGATTTTGGGTTATGTTAGTAAAGAAGTTGTTTAGTCAGTTTAACCTTACTTATCCTTTTATTATCTCTAGTTTTATATTTGTTAGAAATACTACTTTAAATTTTGCCATCCCAAATGAGATTTTACATGGAGTATTAGTGCTTGCGGACAATACTTTGAACTTACTATGGAAAAATAGTTCTTTGAACTTCTTTCTTTCAGTCCCTCTATGCTACCCCCTTGTTTTTAGTAATTAGAGACATATTTAGAAGCTCCTATAATTACATTTTAGATACTGAGTTCTGGCACATAAGCTGATGGTAGTATTCAGTTTTGTAATCAATGTTTATTATAAACATGTTATGAACACTTCTGAGTCATTTGAATGGTAAAGACCACACAGGATTTTTATTTTATTTAAGAGAAGACATTCTACAATGTAATGAATTAAACATTGTGTCTTTTTTTCTTCCAGATACAGTTTATGTAACTAGATGGAAGAGAATAGAATTATTCCAAAAAGACAAGTGCTCCAGTGGCGAATCCTTACTTCCAGCAAAATCCAAACTGCTGTCTCTTAAACTCTTCTTCATTAGAATGCTACAGTAACCCAGTGAAGGCCCATGAAGGAAATTGGGACTAGTTTATAGGAGAACCTATCAATACAGTTTATAAAGCCAAGAATTGCCATGATTTAAGACTAAGGTCTGTCTTTTTGGTAACTAACCCTTCACTTCTTTCAACTCCTGTTAATACCCATAATCAGTAACCTATTGAGAAAAGCCCTTATTTGGAAAGTGTGAAATTTGTATTTGGAAAAGCTGCCTAGAGAGAAGAGCTGTGTCCTTTACTGTAATTCAACAGGACTTGTTGGGAGATCAAAATCATAATTCTTAATTATGCATTATGTTTCTTTTCTCCAGTCCTCACAGACACAGAAACCTTAACTAAAATTAACTTTCCTTTAAAAAAAATTATATTCAGTTTGCCGTAGACATTCCTTAAGTATTTGTATTTATTTATGATTATCAATTTTACATAACATTAATATTGTATCAAGCCTCCTTATAAAAATGAGTATGGATGTATACAGTATGTTTGATTTTTATCCACATGAATGAATCTGATTCAGAATGCTTTTCAGCTGACATACAGAGCACTAAATATTTTAAGGCAAGTCCATAGGTCTGAATCTCTTCAGAATTCTCAGTCTCTGTGGGATTTAGGGAAGCATTAAAAATGCATTAATCCTTATAGTCAATTCTGTGCCTACGATTTTGCAAGGAACAGTTCACTGACTAGGAAAAGCACTACATTTTAAATTCAGCATTAGTGCATTGGGAAGGATCTTTACTGCTTTGTGCTTGGCATGTCATTATTTTTCCATTTTGACATTAGGGCCTTTCCAAAATGAATGTGAGGAATTGCTTTCACTTCAAGACTTTCCTTCTTTTCAGTAAAACTCTAGGAGGTGTTATCGGGGAAAGGGGAAGGGGAAAAAAATCCTTGAACTTTTATTTGGCTTATGCCATGTTATGATCATGTACCTTTTAAATAAGGGGAAATAGTATCTTTAAAGTTAATGTCTAGCCAAGAGTTTAGATAATGAAGAATTAAACTGCACTGTTGATCGGTGCTTTGTGTAAATACATCTTAATGCTTGGGTTGAGTTGGGCCTTAAGAAGGACAGTTCATTGTAGGAAAGCAATTCTGTACATGAGTTTAAGCATACTTGTTGCATTGTCTCTGCAGATTCTATTTTTGTTTACAATATTAAAATGTATGTTAGCAAAATGGGTGGATTTTCAAATAAAATGCAGCTTCCACAAAACTTTTGCTATGGTATTCTGGTCTCAGGTACATTTTCTTTTTTCCCTTATTTAATTTTTTTAATCATCAATATAATCGTTTTTGCTAATAAAAGTGTACCTAAGGTGATTATATTTACTGATTTAATAAAATACAAAATTTCTGTTTTATTTAAATTTCCAGAAAGATTTATCTTTCCAAGTTTTTTTACTTTAGATTCCTACCAGTAAACTGTTCATTAAAATTGTTCATTTTTGCTTTCTGGTCACATGTCTTTGGAAAGGTAGGTTTAAGAAAGAAAATGCTTTTGAGTTTGACATCTTCGTGCATATGATTATGTCTGTCAAAGAAACCTTTCTGTGATGTTGCATATTGAATACCTAGTAGGATTCAAAGTTATATGATAGAGGGAGTTAAAGCTTTGCATTGAAAATGACTACATAATATGTGCTGTGGTTAGAAAAAAATACAGTCTGTAGTAGGTGTGCTTTGTCAATCTTACTGGTTTTTAAATTTCACTGTTGTTAAACCATTTTCATATAAACTGGGAAATTGTACGTTTAAAAGTTAGCTTCCTTAATTAATATCACAAATTTTGTTTTGTCTCTTCTCATGTTTGAGTAGATGTTAATATTTAAGTTTAAAGCTTATATTTTATATTACTCTATTTTGGTAGTATATTTCAGTATGTGAAAAGCTTTATAACTATTCCCATTTTATTTTCAAACTTCATCCTGACTCTGCTAAGGAGAAATCACCCACGTTCTACCTGTCTGTAGTAGATGCCCACATCCATATGCTGGGAGTTAGCAGGGTCTAGTACTTGGTTTTATGGTCCATTGTTATTTCTGTGACCTCTGTCATTGATTCAAAAGTGCAGCGGGAATTGTATCCTTCTGTAGTCTTGGTGATGGCCACTCTAATCCTGGTGTTCTTCTAGGAAACAATTCCTGCATACCTGACATTGTTGATAAGCAGTGCAAATACGTGATAACATTAACATTAATCAAAATATAATAAGTGAAGTAGGATAGCTGTGTAGTGTATAACTACATCAGAGTACAAACCCAGGTATACCCATGCCCTTTTCCTACCCAGTTAACAAGTTGGTAGTGACTGCAGAGAAGTGAGTGTATTAGCAGCAAAAGGGAGCTGTACCTGTCCCAAATTATCTTCTAATTTTTTTGCTTTTGCTTTAATATCTTGTGATTACATTCAACATTCTGTAAAAAAAATCCCTTTGTTAACTAGTGACTGTGAGTCCATCTCATCTGCATAGTAGACTGCTAATTTTTTACTTCACAAGCCGACAAAAATCTCATCTCTAGAAAATAGGTCTTTGTGGGACTCTTCTACTTACTAAAATTGAAATAATTTCAGAGCTCTTTGGTTAATCATCACCTATACAATGTTTCCAAACTGAAAATTGAGTATTGATGCAGATGCTTGTTCTTTAAAGTTCCATAGGGAGTAAACAGAAAACGGAAAGATTATTCCTCCAAGGTGAATGTGGCTCCTGTGTGCTAGTAGTGACTGAGCAGAAGTGTATGGAGAGGGCACAGCACTTGGCCAGAGGAACTCATTATTGCCTTTCAGAAAGGACAACTCTCCATCTCCCATCAGCAGTCTTTGTTTTGCCACACTTGCTGTTGCCTCCCATGGGTCCAGCTAAACCTTCGGATTTCTGCTGTCTGAATAGCTTCTGAGAAGAAAGGCTAGGACAATCATCTTCCATGTAGTTTCTCTCTCAGAAAACCAGAAGCTGACTCCTTACTCATACTAAGAAATGGTGCTGTATTTGCAGTATCACTAATTAGAAGTCTTTTCTCTAAGACTCTAGCAGGGCTGGACTCTTTCTGGTTCACTTAGTATGGATCCTATTTGTTGTTAATGTAATGTGCATATGTAGTTTTTATGCTGTGTGAAACTGTGTATGTGAAAAGTCATGTAAAGTTCTTTCTAGAGTGTTTGTTTTGGGAGAGATGTGAATATCCTGAAGCAGAGTAGGTTAAACTGATTATAGTCAGACAGGAAAGAAAGGTGAAGTCAGAAAATTTTATGGAAACTATTCTAATAAATACCAATTCAGGATAACTTTTCTTTTACCTGTTATGTAAGCTTTTCCTCTTTTCTTCCTCCTTTCTCTTCATCTCTTTCCTTTTTCTTTCTGTGTTCTGTCTTCTCCTTTTCCTCTCATTCCTCCTTTCTTCCCCTCCCTTTGCTCCTTCTCTCTCCCTTCTTTTTTCTAGTTTCCTCCTCTTCCCTTTTCTTCCATCTTCCTTTCTCTCTCTCCTCCTCTTCCTTTTTCTTTTTTTTTTAAGGTGCTAGGGACCAAGCCAAGGACTTTGCTCATTCTAAGCATATGTGCTACCACTAAACTATACCCCTAGCCTACAAAATCTGTGGTAATTTTAAATTCCATTTTAAAATTCAGAGAGAGTCTCCTTGGGAACTAACTATGGCTAATGGCCCTCCCCAGTCAGGAACCCTATCTGTTTTACTTGAGCCTAGGGCACTTGGCAGCTGTTCTGTTCTCTTTAAACAGGCACCAAGTGCCATGCTTTTGACTAGAAACTTCGGGAAGGAAACAAGAATTAAGTAGCTTCCTATTCCCTGTTATTTTCTTAAACTCCTGTCTGTCCAGAATGTTGATTTCCTTAGACTTTCAAGAACACTATGTGTAAGCATCTAGTTAACCCTGGCAGTATCAGCTAGCTTAATGACTGTCTTGAAGGTATAAAATAAAATGTGTATCTGATAATTTTTGTCTTGAAGTAAGAGTTGGACTTAAAAACTCTTCACTTCCAAATTTAATTACTGGAAGGAAGAAAAAAAAAAAAGCTCAGCCAGCTGGTGTGAGGTAGGTGCAAGGATAGCTGCATGCACGTCTTGGTATTTATAATAGTTGTCACCAGAAGCTAATCTTTTGTGACAACTAACATGCACAACTATCGTTAATTTATTGTGGACAAGATTTACATGATGTGTGGGTCAAAGAAATAAAGAAATGAAGGTTCACTTTAAGAGATAAGATTGGGAAAATCTGGAGGTACACATCTTGGGTAAGGGACAAACAGTAAAAACCACGCAGGCTGTCCAAGCAAGGGTTTAAGATAAAACTATGTTCACTTTATTCATGCACTCATTAAATATCCTCAGTATGCCAGTAGTTACAGGTGGCAAATGATAAAAGGTTCAGTACAGGGTCCAGGATGTAGCTCAGTGGTAGAGTGCTTCCCTAGTGTGTTCAGTTCTCAGCATCACAAAAAACAAACCCTCAAAGCTCACTATATCATTTCTGTTATTCTTAGTGGGTTACAGAATAGCTTGTGGTCAGGAGTCTAGATTCTGAAGGTGAAACACCTGTGTTTAAATCCTGGTTTGACACCTAATTAGCTAGATGCCTTTGGAAGAGTTACTAGATTTCTTTTTGCCTGTTCTATAAAATGATATATGTAGACCTAATTTCATAGAATTAAAGTAGGAATGATAAATGCATAAAGTATGTAATTACTCAGCGCTGTTTTGGCTGTTGTATTACTGGAGAGTTTAAGTAAAGCCATCAGTATTTTCTGTTCTGTTCTTTTGCATCATTAACATCAGTGCGGTGCTGATGGAGATCCAGTAAGCTGCTTCCGAAGCAAAACACTGAACTTCACCACATGTTCTTGCAACAAGCTGAGTTCCTGGTTCTCAGCTTTGGTGATTCTGTATTATGGTCAGCTTTAAAAGAATACTGGGTTGAACAACCTGGCCTGCACATAAAGGCATACTTAATGACAACAATTTCAGGTGCCCACAGGTACTTTCTAATGTAGTTCAAGCCTTTTGTTTTCAACAAAATAAAATTGTTCAGGCCTTAATATTCTTTTAGAGACCAAATTTTTAAGTTGAAATCATTTCTTATGAAGCAGTCATCGTTGGCATTAGGATTTGAGTGTATGTAACTGAAAAATTACGATTCAGACAAAAGAGACATTTGTTTCCATACTACATGAAAGTCTACTAGCACAGTGGCTTTGCTTCATGCAGTTGTTGGCTGTCCACTTCTGGGTGTCTGTAATTTTCTGTTCAGTCTTCAGGTCATCTGCACAGTCCAGAGTGGATTGCGGCATAAATACTATTGAAGCAGCCAGATGGAGAAAGGAAAAAGGAAAAAAGTGACTCAAAAATTCACGTGCCATTGGCTGGAACTTTGTCTTTTGGCTACAAAGAAAACCAGAGATTGGGATGACCATGTGCTCAACTAAAATAGCTAAATGAAGGGAAAGAGTAAATTTGAATGTAAATTAACCACCACTAGGGGCTGGGGATATAGCTCAGTGGCACTGCATCTGCCTGCCAAGTGTGACATTGTAAATTTGAACCCAGTACCCTCCCCAAAAAATTCCTTTTAGCCACCTCTATAGTACTGATTTTTAATTAAGTGTTTCAGCTTCTGAAGATTTTTCTAATCAATGACTTCAAAACTTGTGTCACATTATAAGTTAAGAAATCCTAAAAATAAAAAAAAAAAAATTTAACCCCCATCATGATCTGTTATCATCTGGTGGTGTCAAGGTTTACAAGGGAAGAGATTTAATACAAGACATAATTTATAAGAGTTTATAATCACCCAAAGAGTCAAATGCAAAAAAATGTGGGAGAGCTATCCACACACTAGAGAGACAATCCAGCTGAGAGCCTGAATCCCACAGCAATGTCCTACACACGTCCAGCTGAAGATGTAGAATCTATGGCAATGTCTTGTGCAAGTTTTTACTAAGGATCTGCACTGGGAAGGCTCAAAGGTCGGCAGTGGAAGCTAGGAGGAAGTCTGCGCCAGTGGAATGAAGGATTTGCACAGGAGCCAGGAAGGGACAGGGCTCCCCCAGAGAGAACCTTAGCCTCCTCAGTGACAGGCTTCTCTGACAATAATAGCTGATTTCGTATCAGGAAAGCCAGTATTAAAAAGCTATTCCAGGAGAGCCAACAGTGCACCATCTTCCCCTCCAGTTCTTTTTCCATGCTGTTGGGCTTCCACACGCAGCACCACACTGAGTTCAGCTGGGTGTTAAAAGTTGACCATTAGTTAATCCACTGCATCTGGCTTCTGGCCCCTCCACCCAAACTGACCTACTTAAGGTTTGTATACTTTTTATTAATAAGCAATATACTTAATGCATATATTATAACTGGGCAGCTTGATAAATTTTCATATCTTTAATAAGCACATGTAAATAATACCAAAAGTAAGAAGGACAAACCTACCTTCTACTCTTCCAGTCACTGTTTCCTGACAGCAACCACCTTTTTGACTGGGAATATTTTGTTCATTTGTATCTCACTGGCTTTTCCAGTAATCACTATTTTACTGGACCTATATGAAGCTTATGTGTCCAGGTTACTGGCACAGTTTTAGAATCATCATGGAACCTCTCTTTCCGTTTCATCCCTTAGAAGTTCTGGCTTGTACTCCCATCTCATTCCACACAATGCTCAGGCAGTCTGTATAATTCTTAGGGCTTCATTGCCATCCGTATACCCACCTATAGTGCAGCTCTGTCTCCTAAGCCTGGGAAACGTACTTGGGCATTAGGTATCGCCCCTGCATGCACCCTCATACCAATATAACTTATCCAAAATGGCAGCCATCATCAGTACTCCTGACCTGCTCCCACAGTGTTCTCTGTGTCCTCCATATTGGGGAACAACCTCTATCCACCAGCTACAAACTGGAAAATACATCTTTTCTCTTGCCAGACATGGTGGCACATGTCTAATCCCAGCAGGCTGGAAGAATGAGACAGGAGGATTGAAAGTTTGCGTTTAGAAACTTAGTAACTTTGTGAAACCCTCTATCAAAATAAAATGATTAAAGTGGTAGAGGGGGGCTGGAGATAGAGTGACTCTCTTCAGCTTGCAGAGTACAGTTTCGGTGTCTAAAAACTCTTAGTTTCATTTGTCTTCCCTCTCAATGCCACTTTCTATTTTACTTTGTTCACCATCACCTCATCAATATTAACTAGTCTCAAATTACAGTTTTAAACTTGAAATATTTCAATTAAAAGATGAAAAATAAGCAAATTGAAACTGCTAGTGCTGGGTAATTGTCACATGTTAAAAATACATAACTTTTCTACCAGATTTTAGATCCAGCTATATCCCATGTTGACTTTTTTTACATAAATAGCCGGAGTCACAGAAGACCCTTTTTAAGTGACTAGGGAAAAAAATAATGTGTAGAAAATGAAATGTACCCATCAAAGTAGATTATACAGTATGTCTAAGGTTTTTATATTATCTCTTATTTGATGCCTGATGGATCATACAGTATGTGAGGTTTTTATATTATCTCTCATTTGATGCCTGAGGATTTTAAGGTAAAAATGTGCACTATCTTTTTTTGGAGCAGACTCAGAGTAGAATCCAGACTAGTGAATTTTCATTCCTCCTAGAAGGGAAATGTTGCAAGGGTTAGCATATTTTCAGAGCTAAGCCTGCACAAAAAGATGGCACTAACCCAAAAGAAGACAAGAGGTCAGCAGGACTTGAAGGAAATGCTGACAAAACCTTATTCTAAAAATCTGTGAGGCTTTCTGAATGTGCTGTTCTTATAAAACTCATCTGCTATGCTGAAAATCTTAAAACATTTCTATTTAAAGAATCTTTAAAAGTATCTTGAAGGTTCTTAGCACTTAATCATATCATAAGAACAGAATGACCTATAACATAACTAAAAAGGGTCAAAACAAGCAGCTTTTTTGGGGGAATTTGAGCCTCACAAAATCATAGGACTGGGAAACAGAAATACTTAATCCAGTTAAAGTCACTAATATTTAGAAGGTCCCCTTTACTGAGGGCATATTTCCCTTGATTTTAGTGCAAGAGCCTGTTTATTCCAAGAAAAATACAGAGAACTGTTGTGTTGAGATCTAGACAAACAAGCAAGAACCAAATAGACCTCTAACAAACAGCCCTTTATTGCCATAAAAATACCCTAGCCTCCCTGTCCCTGAATTGCTCCAGTGTCTAACTACAAGGCCCTAAAAGATACAGAAATGCCCTGCGTGTCCCCCTTCTTCACGCTTGACCGTTTTGGAACTGCCTTTCCTACGTGCCCCTACAGCAGCTTGATAGTGATCAGAAGATCCAGGGTGGAGCCTCCTAGAGCCGGTTTGGGGCAGAACAAACCTTCATACAGAGTGGCGGCTGATCCGTTCTCACCAGTGCTCGGTGCAGTCCCCCTGATAAAAATGGGTAGAACTCAACAATCTAGAAACTAGTTTGCACCTCAGTGCACAATGAATTTGGACAGTCACTGCAGGAACACACAGACAACCAAGCATCTTTGTTTCCAGAGAATCTCTGGAGATTACTATTAAACATAACTATTTCAACTGTCAGAAACTGCATGTATGCAAGTTATATACTCTCTCTTTTTGGTTTGTTTGCTTATTTATGTTGTTTTGTTGTTTCGAGACAGGCTCTCACTGTGTAGTTCAGGCTGCATTTGAACTTACCAGCCCAGGCAGGCCTTGAACTTGTGATTTTCCCACCTTAGCTCCTAGGTGCCGAGATTACAGATGTGTGCCATTATACCTGGTCATCCTCTCTTTTTAATCCTTAATCCTGCAGTAGAGGATTTGGCCCATGAAGTACAGATGAGGAAAACAGACATAAAGAGGTTAAGTGACAGCTATCGATTTCAAAGGCAGCTAGCTTGACTCCATATTATTTTCAATACCTTCCTTCTTTAAACCTCCTTAATGAGGTGAAAGCTGCCACCACCTGGTCACTATTTCCCAAATGTGGAATACATGGTTATTCTGAGAACTGAACCTGATATAATATCCACATAAGCTAATTTTGATTTAAGATTTTTCCTTAAGCCTATTAATAAAGGTGCTAAAAATAGAATAGTGCTAATAAGACACTGTTACAGATTAAAAACTAGTGGCCAACTTAACACCATCTGAATTAAATCACTATGGTGCTGAGCACAGATGTTCCACCTGAGGAAAGTTGCCATCATAGTTAGAGATGTGGAGAAGGAGAAGAGAGGCGTTGAGGCATTGAGTCATTGTGGGTTCTCCTACATGTTGCTGTTTGAGCCGTTGGTTCTCCTGGAGAAGCTCTGCTCCTCACATTGAGCATTGCTTCCTGGCTTCGGAGAGGAAGACATGTGCCACTTAATATCCAGGATGAACTCATCACGCTGGCTTCCTGGCATGTACTCGTCTGTCTTATCGTCTGAGGAGCTCTGGGCCTCCGTGTCACTGAGGATGGCTGTGGTACTTTTCAGGACAGCCTGGTCTTTGTTGTGAGTGTGACTTCTCAGCTCCAGCATAGAACCCTCAGCCTACCAGCACAGCTCCTTCACCCTGCTGGCGTAGACTTCTAGCTTCCACCGCTGACTGCTGGGCCTTCCCAGCACAGATCCATAAAAGAGACTGGCGTTGAGTTCTTCTTGTGGGCTCTAGACCGCCAGTTGGACTTGTGGGAGGCATTGTCATGAGCTCTGGGTCTTCTTCTGGACTCATGCAGGACATTGCTGTGGGATCAAGGCCCTTGTTTGAATATTCTGTGTCTTTGGTATTGTGAATAGATTTCCTGCATTTTCTTGTGTTAACCCTGGGTGACCGTCATAAAATAATATTATAAATTCCATGTCCTGATTCTGGTTGTTTTCCTCACAACCCCTGACTACAACAAACATGATTCCTCCACCCACCTCACCTAACATAGCTTGTTCCATAGTCTCTTTTCTGCTTGTTACTAACTGAAAACTAAAAGCAGCAATGCAGCTTAAGCTGTCTTGCTGGGTCAGGTTTGTGGAAGGAAAGGGCAAGTTGATTCCTTTCCTAAAGTCTCACACACAGAACAACTGGAAGGACTTGTCCCTCACAAATGTTTTGTGACATTCACAGGAAGTTTATAGTGGTACAACAACTTTAAGATTTACTTTTGTAAGTAGTCATCTAACACAGTTATCATTGTATACTGTTTAGAATTTGCTTGAGAGGTACAAACTTAAATAGAATAAATGATATCAACAGAAGGAAAGACCTGTCTTCTTCCATTTCCAAGTGATGCCTTTTTCAGTTTCATCTTGGTAGCAAATAGGACTTTCAGAATTTTTGTTTTTGTTTTTTCTGATTCAAATTCATTGAAACTACCACAGCTAACAAATTATGCTAGAATGCCACTCGTGTTAAGCCTGGCTTGTTTTAATACTCTCACAGTCTGAATTTTGTGTTAAGGAAAAACAATGTCATTTTCTTCTGCCTGAAAACTGAGAGGTACATAGAATTTTTTTGTTGGTTATGAGAAGTTCTCTGGTTTGTCCTAGTGGTTTGTCCTAGTAGGAAGTCATTTTTTTCTATCTGAAGAAAATACTGATAAGTCTCACTATAAAATGTTTACCTTTCATTAAAAAATTGGCAAATTACTACATATTGTTTCTGATGACCTTTAAACTTAGACTGCCCTAAGGAAATATTTTGCCTTTCTGTCAAGAAACATTCTTGCCACCTTTTATACTACAGGATATAATCATAGTCTTTGCAGATTGTCACTTTGAGGAATGGGTTAGAATATGGGTATTTGGTAAACATTTTTTGAAACCTATTAGCAGTATAAAGTATATGCATCAAGTACACAAATCTGATCCTGCTTAGTGAATATAACAACTGAACACACACTTAGATCGACATCTGTGAGAAGGCTTCATGTTCCATCCATGTTCACCACAAAGATAACCACTATTTATCTGTCGTTCTAGATTAGTATTTTGAATCTATGTTTATGATACATATATGTATATGCCCTGTAATTTTGTTTTCTTATAATGACTTGCAAGGTTTTGGTATTATTTTGGCTTTATAAAACGATTTGCAAGCGTTTATTTTTTTTCTTACTCTCTGTGTTTGCTGTAATTTCTTCCTAAAAGGTTTGGAAAACTTCACCAGTGAAGTCATCTGGCTTTGAAATTTTTTTTTTGTTAACCTGTAAGACTTGATTTCTTTAATAGATTAAGATTATTCAATGTATTTCCTCCTATTCTTCAGAAATGGTTTTCAAGAAATATTTTATATATGTTGTCAAATTTATTGAAAAAGGTTTGTTTCTTAATTTTCTTTTATTTTTGATAATGTCTGTAAAAGCTGTAGTGATTTTTCATTTTTCAATTTTTTGTTTGATTAGTCTTTAGAGGTTATTAATTTTAATGAACTTCAAACTGAAGAATCAATTTTTGGATTTGTGTTTCCTTTCATATAACAGATTTTTAAAGAATTGATCTTTGTTCTTTATGTCATTCTACTTTATGTTATCTTTTTCTAGATCCTAAAGGTAAAAACATATGATTATTGACTTTCAACCTTTGTTTTAAAATTCATGAATGTAAAGTTTTACATTTTCTATTAAACACTACTTTAGCTGGATTTCACATGTCATGCTTTGCTTACTTGTATTAAATTCCACAAGACATTATCATAGGTTTATTTTATTTATTTCTAGTACTGGGGATTGAGACCAGGCACCACTGAGTTACACTCTCAGGTTGGGCTTGAACGTTCAATCTTCCAGCCTCAGTTTCCTGAGTAGCTGAAACTACAGGCATGTACCACCACACCTGGCTATTATTGCAGTTGTAAACATTCTATATTCTAACAGATTTACTAAAATAATTACCCTTTGAACTGGGAGGTGGGGAGGAAGGGAAAAGAAAAATATGAGAAAAAAAAGAGGATAAAATGGAAACAAAATTTTGTTAATAAGGAGGGGAAGAAGGGTTGAAGAGGGGAGGAGAACGTGAAAAAAAGGAACTAAGATAGGTATAGGTGCAGATTTACTCTGATGAATGTGATCATTATGTACATCTAAACTGTAGCAATAAACAACTTTTAAAAATAAAATAAAATAAAATAATTATCCTTTGTTCTGCTCTCCATTCCATCCTGCACTTTCATGCTTTAGTCTGGGATCCTTTCTCTTCAGCCTAAGGAACTTCCTGCAGTATTTTTTATAACGCAGATGTGTGCACCACTGACAAATTATTTCAGCTGGTTTTTGCCTGAAAATTTGTTTTACTTTTAAGGTTTTTTTTTTAAATAGAAAAATTTCTGTGTATAAATCTAGGTTGAGCATTCATTCCCCCACTGTCCTTTTGATACTTTTTTATGTTTCCATTAGCTTTTGTTTTATAGTTTCAACCAAAAAAATCTGCCCAATGTTTTACTCTTCCTTTTTTGAAAGTTACATATTCCTTTTCCTGCACTGTCTTAAAGATTTTCCTTTGCTGCTAGGCTTCAGAGTCTAATTATGGTGTGACCATGTTAGTTTTTATTGTTGTTTGGTATTAATTCCAGCTGGGGCTTGTTGAGTATTTTCAATCTACAGGTCAGTGGCTCATCAGTTTTGGAAAACCCTTACATCGTCAAATATTACTTGACTTTTATTCCCTAGCCTCTCTCCTGGATGCCAACTACAGGTATACTGCTTAATCTTAGATGTTCCTAACTATTGCTCCATTTTTTATTCACTCTGGAATTAAGGTTCCCTATATTTGGTTACAGACTCCTCCCAAATTTCTTCTGTATCCTGTCTGCCATTAACTGGTCCAAATTTTATTAACTTCGGATTTTATACATTTTATCTTTTTCTCCAGTACTGAGCTGCAGATTAGCTCTGTTTCTGAGCTACATCCCCAGCTCTAATTTGAGGAAGTCCACTGGGTCTAACTCTCTGTTTGACATTCTCTATTTCGGGGCTGGGGATTTAGCTCAGCAGCATAAGCGCCTACCTGGCAAGCAGCAAGCGTGAGGTCGTGAGTTCCATCCCCAGTACCAAAACAAACAAACAAACAAACAAAAAACAACTAAAAAAGAAATTCTCTATTTTTTCATCTATTTTGATTTTAAAAAACCACATTAATAGGCTTTATTTTTGGCAGATTATACATACACATAGCATACTCTACTCATTCTCCAGATCACTCCTCTCCCCTAGTTTAACAATTTTGGTCGGTTTCAATGTGTATAATGTATTTCAATGATATACCCATTATGTTTATTTTCTTTAACATATTTACAGTAGTATTCTTAAAGTTCCAGTCTACTGACATGGATCACCTGTAGGTCTGCCTTAATGATTTACTTCTACTCCTGAGTCTCCTGTTTCTTTTTTATATTTACATATTCATATGCATTTTGTGTGCTAGACATTGAGTATAAAAAAAGTGTCTAAAATTGTTCTTTTTTCCCAGAGAAAAAGAATCTATATATTCTGTTAATTATATCTGATAAGAGGCAGATCATCTCCAACCAAGTAGTAATTCCACTCATTCCGGGCTTGGTTACAGTTTTATTTAGACTGCAGTCTGTGTGTGAAGGATGGTACCTTTTGTTCCAAGCCCCACCTGTACACAGTGAAGTCTCCCAGGTGTATCCTTGGCTCTGTTCTCTTTGACACTCAGTCCCTAGGTGGTGCATCTAGACTTTAAGTCCAGTCTTTGCTTTCAGTTCCCAGCTCTGCCCTCAACTGCTTCCAGCAAGAAACAGCACATTCAAAGGGGATGCTCAAGAAGAGTTTAACAAAAGGAATATATGCAAAGGTGTGGGTGGCATAAGGGAAACTAAAATGGACGGAGTCACTCCCTTAGGAGAGCAACACACAGAAACCGGGTCTGAGGGATGAAAAGGGGGAGCAGTTACCACACCCACAGCTTCACTGTACGAGGAGTGAGAGTGACCCTCCCAACGGGAGCTGTGGGGCATGTTGCTAAGCTACATGACCTGGTAGGGAAAGAACTGGGAAAATAACTTTTATCTTTCCTTTCTTTGCTCTCCTGCTAGAACCCTCCCCATTTAAAAAAAACCCAGTTAGAAGTTTGAAGATCAGGGAAATTATTGTAGTCCAAAAAGGTCACTAAGATTTGATCTGGAGTGGTCAAATAGAAGCACTAGTATCAATTTTCTACTGGTGAATAATCTCAATAGATGGGATATGACAGGTTATGGACTAGAGTGGAAAGGAAGCCTATAAACCAGGTGCTAAATTAAAGTTCAACAAGAGTGACAAGGAGGTAGCAAATAGAAGCAAATGATAATGAAGGATCTATCTATCATCTATCTATCTATCTATTGTCCATCCATCCATCCACCTCCAAAATGAGCGTTTTTATGTAAGGAAAGAATAGTTGTCTGGCAAAGGCACTGAGTAGGTAAAAGGATGTGAGCCCTATAAAATGAAGAGCAGAAAAATAAATGCCATCTGTTTTAGCTGCTACAGAAGTTAGGTCTTTGTGAGGAGAACCAGGCACAGTTATGGTCAGGTGTCAGTCAAGACCAAAGAGTAAAGGAAACTTTCAGCTTACTGAAGCATTGAACAAAGTACAGGGAAAACTTCAAGGTGCTCGGTTGATGGAGGCATTACCCCTCCAAAGGAGTGTTGGAAAATATGATCAGTATTACTGACTTCTGCAGTGACTGAACAGTGTGTAGCATGTGAGATTGAGAAACCAGGAATGGTAACTTACTCTAGGATTCAAGACAATACCCCAAATGCCAAAACATCTACTGATGCTGGCAGGGGCTTCCCTTTCATTTACTAAGTATCACGGAAATACCAGATGTGATGTCCTTGAGGGTCCACAGGAGTGCTGATCTCACATGCAGCAGTCACAGTGCCTTGCGCTTACGGCACCCTAGGAGAAGAGGTAATTGCTTTGGATAAGAACTTGGTTGTTTAGATGTGATATCGTGGGTGAGGGGGAGATCTCCTTAACAATGAAATATTTTTATACAACAGATTCAACACCCTTATTTGTTTTTGTTTTTTGCTTCTTTTTTGTGTTTGTTCCTCATTATAAGTAGACTTAAATTGAAAAAGTCTTGAATTATAGACTGGCTGTCTTATCATTTAGAACTCCAAGAGGCAAAGCTGCACAGTCAATGCTATGAAAACCTCTATGTTTTCGGTGGAAACATTTCAGAATGAACTATTTCATATTGGAATTAAAGGTTAATCAGTGAGCTTTTAAGGGGAAAGGACCCTCAGAGACTACCTTGTGTCCACTGTCATGCTTCTGAATATTTCAGTACAGAAATATAAAATTTTTTCTATTTTTGTCATTTGTGCCATGCAATCAAATGAATAGCTGAATACTTGAAACTTTAATTTTAAATGTAGTTATGATCTATAGAAACAGTAGACTTAAAAGTGGACCAAAGAGTATGCAAAACGGACAAACTGGCATATACTTCAACTCCCATTTATAAAGAAAAGTTGTGTAATTTTCAGTTTTTAGTCTTGGAGAAAAGACTTCATCATCTTGTATGGGATGCGGTTTTCTGGGCTGCTGACATCTTCATCAAATTTGAGTGAAATTTCCTTTTCTTGAAAAAGAATGGGCATTTTCTTGCTCTCCACACGCATGAGCTTCACTGCCAATGGGCCCAAATCTATGTGTTCCTATCAGTGAAGAGACAAGAGGAAAGGTTATCTGGCAAGTCAGCCATAATGGATTAGGCTTATTGTGTTTCACCTTCATCTGACAGATTTCATTGCCCTCTTGATTGTCTGAATGCCATGGAACACATAAAATATGAGTTTTTTAAAACCCACACCTCAAAAGCTTATATACCCAGTGGAGCAGAGTAGGGAAGTTCTTCCAAAGAGCAGGCAGCTCTTTTTTGTTTGTACAAGGGGTTGAACCTAGGACCCTGTTCAGGGTAAGCAAGTGTTTTACCCCTTTTAAGAACTTTAATTGGTAGAAGAATGCTAACCACAATTGGTAGAAGAATGCTGATACACACAGGCTGTCTATTGGTTAGGAGATAACCACAATAAAATTTTCTTTATTATTCAAGAATAAGGGGAAATATTCTGCAAATTCCATTTTGACTATAAATAATACTGAGCAACTTTTCCAGAATATTTTTCTTTTCACAGGATCCTTGGCTATTCTATAAATAAAATTTGCTACATTCTACCAGACTATGGTGTAAGATGTCAACAAACAGCTAGTTTACATAAAATACTACGGCCAACCCAAACGGACTGAAGCAGCTTGGGCCCTTACTTAACATTCTCTCCCGTGGGAAGCTGCTCAGGCTACAGCTTTCACATCTGAACACCACTTCAGCAAACTCTTCCTGAGTGCCTGGTACGTGACTGGCACCGTATCAAGTGCTGGCTTGGAGTACAGAGCACACAGACTTGTCAGAGACAAGATGCCTTGGCTATGCCTTGCTATGCTGTGGGAATTATTAATATTTCCGAATTTAGGAAAATCATAGAATGAAAAAAAGAGGCACTATTTGATTTCTTAAAATGCTTATAATTGTATTTAAAATGTTTAATTATAGGGCTGTAATAAATGTGAGATAGGAGAAAAAGGAAACTGATAGAGGTCTACCACATTATACACTATGGACATAACAGTTTCACATCAAAAACTCAGAAGTCAAGAATGCCTTTTAGTAAACTCAATGGCGTACGGTTTGGGAATTTTGTATACAAATGTCCACTAGACTGAGGTCATGGGTGTTTCAATATGTAAAACCCAAATGTGGGTGTTTCAATGGTAAAGAGACTAGAATTTTATTGCTATTCTATTTGCAGTGCTTGGACTCAAATTTTGAACTTCACACATGCTAGGCAAGTGCTCTGCCACTGTGCCACATCTTCAGCCCCCAAACTTTAGTCTTTAAATGGTCACTTGATAGTAGAATTGTACTTGGTAAATGGCAGTTTATTTAGATTCTTCTGTTTTATAGACATGTTTCTCCCACCAGAGGTAAAGTTATATGAGAACTTTCTGAGTAATATGAAGAAAGAAAAAAAAAGCAAGGGGTAATAGAAGGGTATGAAGTAACAAAAAGAGACTTAACAGTCAAAGGCCTGACGCTCCAGGTTTGGATTTATGGTAGTATATGTGCAGTTTGTAGTTTCAAGAAACTGGCCTGATACATATCCCATATACTCTTCTTAAATGTCATATTGACTGTCCTCCATTAAGATGTGGGAGTTACCTTTCTTTCCTTCAGTTGGAACTTGGTAACTACATCAACCAATAGAATATGAGGGAAGTGATGATACCTGACTTCCAAGGCTGCTGTTCCAAACACTGACACCTTTATCTTGTCTGCTCTGGGAAGGGCCAGGCACCATAACAAAGGGACATTGAAGTCACTCTTTGGAGAGGCCCATGTGCAGAGGAACTGAGGCTCCGGTTTAGCCAGTATCACCTTGTGAACCAATGGTGAGTCCACCTTGGAAGTGGATCCTCCTGCTCCCAATCAAACCTTCATATTAGGGCAACTCTACCCAACCAATGATTGCAGCTGCCCACAGCCCAAGTGAGAACTGTCCAGCAGAGCCTTCCCCCAATTCCCCACCAACAGAAGTTCTGAAGGTATTGGTCTAAGCCACTAGGTTTGGGCATAGTTTATTACATGCTGTTAGGTGACTTACATCGTATATTAATAATGGAGGTTCACAAAAGATGTATGTAGCTAAATATAGGGCTGAAAATAGCATCCAATGAGAGAGGAATGGTGGGTCTGTTTTATTAATAGATGCAAATAGAAGCTTTCGCTATCCCTATTTTAAGCTAATTTTAAAAAATATTCTCTTAATAGTCAAAGTTGTAGTCGCATGAATCTTACCTTGAAATCCCATTCATCTTCATACAGTAAATATTTCATACGAGAATCCCCAAACTTTGTACATGAGCCGTTCGCTTCATCTATCTTCAGGTGCTGGAGGCTTCTGCCACTGTCTTCAAGGGTGAGCTGGCAGGAACTGTTCTCATCCAATGAGTTCCATATGTCTCTATGTTCTCCTATGGGTGGCAATTTTAACTTCTCTTCTGATGAATGAAAGAAATTATTTCTGTACATACTTGGAACACGTGAAAAATAAAATGCAACACATCTTTTGCTACATTTTTAATTTGAAAGAGCTCAGAGCATTAGCAATGTAGAATTTATGGGTTGAAGTAAGAGACACCCTCATTTTAAGAAACTACATTGTATTTTCTTCTGTCACCTAATAATTTACAGTAATCATTTGGAACTTATATGTTTTGATACTTTGGTTGGCCCATTTTGGTCTCAAGTTGTATTACTGTAGGAAAATCTCCATCTCTCCCACTTCCATCTATTTAATTAATTGTGAAACAAAGTGAGTTTGATTAGACAATGAGACTACAGAGAAGAAAACGATTGGTTCATTCATCACAAGAAAAGAAGCCTATAGAAGCTGATACATATTTATTCCCTGAATAGTTATTGCAGGTGGGGCACCTGCCCATCACAGACACTCAATAGCTCTTTATTAAACTGAGGAAAAAATACACCAACACCATTGCAATAAAACATACCTATATAACTTTCTGCCAGTCCCAAAGGCATTTCTTCAGGTGGTATTTCCTGTCCAGCAGCTTGCCTAAGATATAGTTGCCTAAAAGAACAAATCAGCAAAAACAGTCTGCCAGTCAACAAATACTGTATTATGTGCTTACTGATGTCAATTTCTCCCCTGGGTTTTAGAAACTTATAGAAAAAAGAAAATAAGACATGTTTTCTTGAGCATACAGCCCAGTGGAGTAACAGGTATACTATAGTATTTAAAGTCCCAGAAATGAGTGTGAGCATGACTTCAATTGGGCTGCTTCTTCTGTAACTCAGGTGAGGATTGACAATACCCAGAATGGGATGGATTTGACATGAAAAGAAAGAGCAGTAGGAACCCAAGGTATCATCTGGATGCTGGCTTTGACTGAATGACATGTTTTACTACAAATATCTCTACTATTCATCGGTCGCTGTGATGTCGGGCAAGTCAACTAGCCTTGTTGAGCTTATTTCCTTATTTGAAAAAACTAAATAATAGCAGCCCCCTATAAGTGATTTGGAAATTATGTGCTTATAAAATGGTTGCTAATATAGTACCTACTGTTTGACCCCTGGCCTTAGGACAAGAGTGACACATTTCAACCTCAAGCTCAGTAAATTGATATTGCATGCTTCTGCAGCTCTCTGTACCTGTATTTAATTCTGTGCTCTCCTCTTTATAATGCCCATTGAATTTTAAAAAAAGAAACATGTTTTGAAAGCTCTGAATGGAATTCCCATTTGATTTACCTGAAAAGAGCATGAAGCAACTGGACCTTTGCAGATGTGCAAAAACAATCATGCTTAGCAAATTAGCAGCCCAAGTAATTGTCTGAATTGGGGGCTGTCAGTTATTTAAAGAACATGAATAAAAGGAAATCTAGATACTTCTGCCTCTAGCAACTACTGCAATTGCATGTAATATTTATGTAGAGCTTTTTTTATTAATACATGTTTATTGTATACAATTACATTTATGTAGGGAGTTTGTCCATGTACATAACAGATCTTAATTATTTGTTTTAATCCCCTTCTCTGTCCTTCCCTCCCTTGCCCCATCCTTCATCTTTTAGTTCCCTTCCCATTTCCAAAAGTTCTATCTCTCTGTTTCCTGTTAGATATCTTTCATTCTGTTCTTTGATTTATTTATACTTTGGGTTTCTCATCTATGACAAATGATACCATATTTAACACATTCATGATGGGGCCATAATTCATATGCCAGGTGGCTTGAACCACAGGTGGTACATGCATGAGTGTCTTATCATGTGGATTTTTATTAATTTAATTACTAAAAAGACAGATAAAATGGATTAGATCCACTTGTACCACCAATGGTACATGCTGCCTGGCATGCGTGTACTACTGTTAATGGAAGCTGGCAGGAACTTGTTGAACTGGTGTCTATTTCACCTAGCATTATGGTCTCAGGGTGCATCCATTTTTGTACAAATATCTCAAGTCTACCCTTCTCTGTGAGAGAGCTGTATATTTACCACATTTTTATCCATTCATATGTTGATGGACATATATAGGCTGCTTCCAAGATTTGGCTATTATGAGTTGTGCTTCTACAAACACGGGTATGTATGTATCACTGTAATGTGATGTCTTTTAACTCTTTTGAGGAGATACTTAGTAGGGAAACAGCTGGGTTGAATGGAATTTCTAGTTGCAGTTTTTGAGAAATCTCCATATTGACTTCCATAGTGGTTGTACTAGTTTCCATTCTCACCAACAGTGTAGAAATGTTGCTTTATCCCTGCAGCCTTGGCAGCATTTGCTATTTTTTGATTTCTCTATGATGACCAATCTTTCTGGAGTAAGGCAGAATCTTAGTGTTATTTTAATTTGCATTCCTCTAATGGCCAGAGATGTTGGATGGTTTTTATATATTTATCAGCCATTGTACTTCTGAGAAGCAGCTGTTCATTTAAGTTACCCATTTTTATTGAGTCTTTTATGGGGAGGTCATTTTTTTTAGCTCTTCATATATTCTAGATATTAGTGCTCTGTCCAAGGTGTACCTAGACATGCTTTTTTTTTTCCATTCTGTAGGTTGTCTGTTCACTCTGTTGGTTGTTTCCTTTGCTATGCAGCAGTTTTTTTAATTTGATATGATCTCATTTTTTTGATTCTTGATGCTATTTCTTGTGAAAATGAGGATCTGTTCAAAGGTCCTCACCTCTGCCTGTATCTTTAACAGTTTTACTTACTTTGTATTCTAGGAGATTGTTTATGTTTTGATATTTATGTCTGACTCATTTTGATTTTCTTTAGTACATGATGAGAGAAATGGGTCTACATCTGATCTTCTGTATGTGAATATCCAGTTTTCCCAACACTATTTGTTAAAATGCTATCTTTTCTTCAGCATATGTTTTTGGCCCCTTTATCAAAGATGAGATAGTTGACTGTGCCCAGAGTTGTTTCTGCATCCAGGGTTGTGATGCCTCCTGCTGGGCTCTTGTTACCCAGGATTGCTTTTATTACTTTGGGTCTCTTCTAGTTCCATATAAATTTTGGGACTTTTTTCTCTAGTTCTGTGAGGTATGCTGTTGGTATTTTTCTCAGAATTTCATTAAATCTATATATCAGTTTGGGAAATATGGCCATGTGGATAATATTGGTTCTGCTGATCCAGGAAAAGGGAATATCTTTTCATTTTTGGATATTCTCTTCCATCTTCCTTTTCAGATTACTATGGTTTTTGTTGAAGAGGTCTTTCCCTTCCTTGGTATGGTGTATTCCTAAGAATTTAATTTTTCTCGATACTATTAAGAATGGTATTTTTTTGGTAATTTCTTTCTCAATGAGTTCATTATTGATGTATAGGTTTATACGGATGATTCATGTTGTTGTTGTTTGTTTTTTGAGACAGGATTTCACTATGCTTTTCAGGCTAGCTGTGAACTCACTTTGCAGCCCAGGCTGGCCTTGAACTCACAGACACCCTCCTACCTCAGACTCCCAAGTGCTGGGATTACAGGTGTGCACTATTATGCCCACTCTAATTTTTGTATGTTGATTTTGTATTCTGTGTAAAACCTTCAAAAGATAATTTATTAAACTTTTGTTTCATGTATAGCTCTATGCTGCTGGTAGACATGTCTGGGGCTATAGAATTATTTTCTGGTTTTACCATTTTGAATAATTAAGATCTTACATCATAGTCTTTATATATCTAGGTTCTCTCTTAATAAGTTTATTGTCATTTCTGTACAACTATAGGGTAACAACATATTTAGGAATATAGAAAAATATTTTAAAAGATATTGGTGTTAGATTTGTAGGTATGGGCCCACTTCGTTTCCCACTAGTACTCCAAGGTGGTCAACCCTGGTTGATACTTGCCTCACCTGTTTTCACCAGTGCGTCAACAAAATGCTATGATGTTATATGTGCGTTTTGATGGAAAAAAATCTTGTGGCATGGGAAATGTAACAACTCTTATTAATCAGAATGAAAACAAAAACTTCTTCTATGCTTCTGGGGACAGTTCACATCTATTTTTCATGACTCTCCTAGTACTAGTAAAGTACTGTATTCTGAACAAATGTTGGAAAGGGCCGTTACTGTAACATATACAAGGCATGTTATGTTTCTTTGATTTAAAAACTGTTACATTAGAAGCTACCAAATACTCTCAGGTTAACTTGGTTTAGAACTATTAACAGCTAATTGAGAGTTTACACATTTCCCTGTTTCTTTATGGGAATCTTTTAAAAATATCTTAAACAGTTTCCTCAAGGAGTTGGGGAATCAAACAAGGAAGTAGACATGAAGTAATCAAGAGAATGATAAGAACTGGTTACAGTGAAAAAGTATAGTTTTATGAAAGTATACACCAGGAACACCTAACTCAGTTCTTGAAAATTTCACTCATAGGTCTTTTTAAAATGGGAATCTAGAAACAGAGGATTGGGAGAGGGAGGAGAGAGGAAGGAGAATAAAAAGAATTAAGTGCAGGTCCCTACTCTCTAAGATGAATGTAAACACTACATACTGCAAATGTGTACTAATAAAAAATGGAAAAATATTTTGATTTTATTTCTTACAACTCTGATGAACTAAGAACTCCATGCCTCTCACTACAGAAACCAGTCATTAAAGCTCTGATGGATTTTACTGGGAAATGTGGGAAGGACAGAGGGAGTTAACTGCATACTGTACAGCAACAACTTAACAAAAATTCTTATTAAAATTTTCCCACCTGAAGTGAGGATGTAGCCCAGTGGGCAGCGTGTTTGTATTGCATATGTGAGGCCCTAAGTTTGATGTCAGCACTGAAAAAAAAATTACAGCTCCCTTCCTGTTCTTTCTGGCCAATTTGTTATAGTTATTGGCACTTCATATCCACGTCAGTATCGAATCAAGTATGTCAGACTGAGCTGACCAAAGTAGAGAAGCAGAGCCAGCAGTTTAGAAGGTGGCTCCTTATGAAGATTTAGCCAGCTTAGAAAATGAGGACGGCAACAGCTGGCAGAGATTAAACATGATCGCACAGAAGGCAGTGGCAGTAGACGACAAGGATTAGAGGCAGGACAAGAATGTCAGACCTGAGAGGAGGGCTGGCAAAACAGCTTACCCCTCATAGGCCTCCAGGGCATCAGGCCAAGAGACCGGACACACAGAGGCCAAGGAGCCTATCCACTCAGTTGCACCTCCTACACTGGTACCTACTTTTCCTGGTGCACAACATTTGTGGAAGATAGGTGTCCCTTTTCTCTATCCTGTCCTGTCTAGCTTTCAGACTATAAAGTAATTACACTATCTCTCAATTTCTCCAGTCTTGTACCCAACTTCCATCACAGCCTAGCAAACAAGAAACCTACAACTTAACTGTATTTATCCTTCTTGGAACACATTAAGAAGTTTGTAAAAAAATTTTTTTTTCAGGTGTGGTGGCACACACCTATAATGCCAGCACCTTGGAAGCTGAGGCAGGAGGACTGCCATGAGTCCGAGCTCAACCTGGGCTATGTAGTGAGTTCAAGATAAGCTTGAACTACAGAGTGAGACTTTGTCTTTAAAAGAAAAATTATTGTAAGGAATAAATGTCTTACCGTGTCTCAAGTAGCATTTGTCTATATCAAACAAGCAACATGAACTGTTTTGTTGGAATATTTTACTGGCTTTTCTACCATAATCAACTGAATATCTAATTTAGTTCTTAAATCTAGACACTTATCACCTATACCTGTATATATACACTCTATATTTCCCCTCTCTTCTTAAGTGTGCTATGTTTTAGATTATTACTTATTTTTTGACTATATATCCAAATTATGAATGTCACTTTGAATGTTAATTCCATATTTCAGGGTCCTAGTTTTCCCATCAAGATTATATATATATATGGGGGATCAGGCAAGAAAAATAGTAACCTAAATACAAAGCTATGTATATGTTTAACTTCTCTTGTGCAGGAACAAATGTAACATGGAATCCCAGGCTATTTTTTCCACCTACAAAACAGTTTGACTGTTTCAGAAGAAATAATTTCATATTCACAAGGTAACCAAAAGTCCAGAACACCTCAAAGAAACTTCCTGAAAGTTGATCATCCCCTCCCTTGTGCTAACTCTGCAGTTGCTCATCTGTTGCACTGATATGCATTTAATTAATAACATTTTTCTTTTGAGTCTGGAGGCACCTCAAGGTTGGCAGTTGTGATGTTCATGTTAAACATTTTCTATTAGGACTACAATGCAAAGGAAAACAAATATGTGAAAGTTTACTCTGTACTTGTGATCAATAGTAATAATCTTTTATCTTCCTCATGGTGCTTCAGGTTCTTCACTCTAAGAATGTCCCCAGCCCTTTTCTTATGTTTTATTTTGAAACAGGGTCTCCTTAATTGCTAAGTTGCTCAGGCTAGGATTAAACTTATGATTATCCTGCCTCAGCTCCCTAGAGTGCTGGGAATGCAGCACTCTAGCCGCCATGTGTAGCCTTTTACTTTTGACAACTTCATTCTGGCTGGAGCAGCGAAGAAGTAAATCATCATTTTAAAAAAAACCTTACAGATACAAATATTTATAAAACACTTTCTAGAAAATATTAATGACTTTCACCTGGGTATTTTGAGATCCACAAGTCTACAGTTGAATAGCTGATCAATAAGCACCAAATTTTCTTCTTCCAGTTCATGAATAGTATTTTCTAATTCTTCAACTTCCTTCCTGTGGATTTCAATCTGTTCTCAAAAAAAAAAAAAAAAAGAGAATGGATATTGGTACTTTTTGATTTAGTTCTATAAAATCAAAAAGTTGCAAATTCAACGCCTGCAAGTGCATTTGCCTGAGAAAGGAAAAGATCTATAATGTATTTATTACTAGGTTAGCTTTGTCTTTCCTGGCAATTTAGCTGAATTTGTTTCATGGTGAGTTATAATAGGAGAGTAGAAGCTGTACTTTCCTATATGTGAACTAGAGGAAGAGATAAGAAAACAAAACTAATTAATTTAACAACATGGTAAACTGGTAGCTAAATGAGGGTCTGTTTAAGGGTAATTATAAACAATATAATAACAAAACTAACATTTGGATAATGCTATATTATAGTATTTTTAAAAATAGAGGTACTGGCATGTCCCTCATGCGCTCAGACCCGGAAGATGACCACCGAGCTCCACCCAGGCTCAGGCCACTGAGCTGTGCCTGCACCCCTGCACACCTCCCACACATGCAGGCCTGGAGGACAACCGCTGTGCCCCACTCCGGCTTGGACTACTGTGCCATGCCTGTGCCCTGACAGGCTCCTCCCACCCCATGCACACGCAGCTCCAGAGGATGACTGCCGTGCCCCACCCTGGCTCTGACCACTGCCACACCTGTGGCCTGGCATGCTCCCCCCATGTGCCTACCCAGAGGACAGCTGAACCCACCCTGGCTCAGCCTGATGCCCTCCGCCACCCTCCCCATCTCTTAGACCAAGCACTGCTGTGAACATTTGGCTCCCATTCTCCCTCCCAGAACCTTGCCCTGCAGTGGACTGGCCGTGATGGTTTGATGGGAGTCTTGGTGGCCCCTCGCTCAGACAGAGGGCCCCTGGAGGTTCTGGTCACTATGTACCCAACAATCTGGCAGACATCAACCATACAGTAGAACCCTAGGAGACACACTGTTGACAGTTGTGACTATTGGGATTGAATAACCAGATATTGGCCCAGAAGGTGAAAATGACAAAACAAAAAAACAAAATGCAATCTCAAACATCTAGTCCATCAGGAGCAAGAACAGGCAACAGTGAAATAGAAGACTTTAAAAGTTATACACTAGAAATCTCTGAAAAGATAGCAAGTGAAGGAAAGAAACAAATCCATGAGGCTATAGAGGAAATCAAATTAGAAGTAATTTCTTACATAAAGAGGGAAATAACAACCTTAGTAAATGAGTTGCTTAACATAGCTAGAGAAGAAATAGATAAAAAAAAAATACAGGAGCATGAGAAATTGATTGAAACTTTGAATGTACAATGTAGAAAAGAAGCAGAATCCATGAAGCAAATTCAAATAGATATCCAAGAAACAAAAAATTCTGTTGAAAGCTGGCAAAACCACTTAAATGAAGCTGAGGATAGAATTTCAGACCTTGAGCACAGGATCTCAGATAGCAATCAGGAAAGGGTAGAACTTATAAAAGCAACAAAGCAGCATGAAATGACAACCCAGCAGCTTCAAGATGATACCAAGAGAAACAATATAAAGCTAATAGGCACCAGTGAAGATGCAAGAGTTAACACAAATGACATAGGTAAATTATTCACAGAAGAATAGCAGAAAATTTCCCAAACATGGGGAAAAAATCTGATATTGATATACAAATAAGTGAGGTATATAGAATACCAAACAGTCACAACCAACATAAATCTATACCCAGACATATAATAATTAAGATCCCAGACATACAGCATAAAAACAGAATACTAAAAGCTGTGAGAGAAAAGACACGACTCACCTATCAAGGAAAGCCTGTTAGAATCACGGCAGACTTTTCAGCACAAACCTTCAGGTTAAGGCAAGCTTGGAAGGAAGTATTTCAAGCCCTAAAAGAAAACAACTTTCAACATAGACGGGTATACCCAGTAAACCAGTATTTCAGCTGTCCAGCTGCTGTGGGAGGAGAAGGAGATGCACCCTATTTCTGTCAGATGTCAGAATAAAAGAGAATAGAAGAAACTGTACCTCATTTGGATTTTGAAAGGCAAGTAAGCATTCCCTAGGCAGAAACAAGAAGGTGCCTTTTATACGGAACCACATTTCCAAAATCACAATTACTTTGATGTGGACACAAAGTACAAGTGGGGAGAAATAGGTGAGAAACAATTAGGGAAGGGACAAATGCTAAAGGACCTCATTTTTAGATAATGATAGGTCATTGCTAGATATAGGACACTTAGCATTAACTGAAGAAATATGACCAACACAAACATGAGCAAAACCTGCTCATGTTGATGAGAATTCTCATCAGTCTCCTGTGAAGTATATTTTGGTAACGCGTTTAAAGGAGGCTTGACAGTGGAAGGGATATATGGAAGATTTCTTAAACTAGAACTCCCAACTTACCTTTTTGCCAGGCCAGAAAGTGATCATGGGGAGAGAGCAAGATGATGGAAGAATCAGAACTAACAGTATAAAATGGAAAGCAGTAGAGCCAGATGTGGTGGCAAACACCTCTAATCCCAACACTTGGGAAGCAGAGGCAGAAGGATCTCTGTGAGTACGAGGTCTGTTTGGGCCACATAGTGTCTTCAAGGCCAGCCTGGACAACATAGCAAGACCCTGTCTCCTTCCCCCCAAAAAAGAAAATGATAGGCTGCTGAGCACAATAGACAAACAGGAGGAAGTAACGAATTTTGAGGGAATGAAGTAAAATTTTAAAAGCTACCAGGGTTTAGGTTCAATATACCTTGTCAGGAGATGCCAACAATGCAACTGAGATGAATATTTAAGAAACAACTAACATTTTCTGCTTTCTTCCTGGAACTTCAGTAGTATTTTGGAATCTTGAAGTATTCGGTATATTACTGTATGCATATCTCTATCACATAAGTCATAAATTAAAAGTATGAATTCTTTTTTGGATTTGTTTGGTCTTTTGAGAGAGGATCTTGCTATGTGGTCCAGGATGGCCTTGAACTTGCTCAAACTGACCTTGAACTCACAATCCTCTTGCCCTAACTGCCTGGAGTATGGTATTATAGGCATGTGCCATCAAGCCTGGCAAGTATATGAATTTTTTATATGTACAATGTTCTGAGCTAGACATTGAAAGATACAGACAAATAAGGCATGACATCTTCCCTCAAGACCACTTAGCATTCAGTGAACAAAACTACAATTATAATGTACAACAATACCAGTGTCCTAGAAAACGTTCAAATACTGTTGGTGGCTTAGAGTTGAAAGAAAAGGCGTGTTATTTACTGCCTCAAATAATTTCACAAAAAACATTTAACTCCATAATACTAAATTAAAAAGCTAAGGATTGGTGTTTTAGGATCTCTTGTGTTGTGAGACAATTAACTTGATTACAAGCTTGGGTGCCTTAAGAAAAAAGTTTATAATTTTTTAAATGTCAATTAAAAGTTAGAAGTTAGAGTTAGAGATAATAAACAGAGAAAAAAATGTCAATTAAAAGTTAGAAGTTAGAGTTAGAGATAATAAACAGAGAAAAAAAGAAATATTTAAAAATATGTGACCTAGGGGTTTGGTATGCATGAGAGGCAGCACACATAGTTCTTGGTCCCTATCCAAAGTGAGACTAAAGTTCCTTTTGCAGAGTAACACCTGGGCTTCCAGGATACCCTGGAAGGATACCCTAAGGATACCCTGTCATACCACCTCCCACTTTAGAGTACTCAGTAATGTTCTCAATAGTTACTTTTCCCCTGTCAGGCTTTAAAATGTTAGGGAAATAAAAGCTAGTTCTTTTTCATAGTCACATAAATATCTTTAGATTTTGGGGGGTAAGAAAGTGAAAAGGAAAAGGTGAAAGACCACTTCCTTCCATTTACTTAAGAAATGTACAAAATTGGGAAAAGTAACTTAGTTAAGACTAGTGTAAGTCAGGGGCCTAGGATCCTGAGTTAAATATACATTCTCAATTTTTGTTTTCTAAAGACTCGTATGAAGAGCCTTATAGCTCTTCATAATTAACACTTTGATTGCTAGCTTCCTTGAATCTTTTTGTTTAGTTTTTCTGGCTTTCCATATATTGAGCTGGTTTATGTCATTTGAAAATTTCAATGTCTTTCATTTTCCTAATAAGCATGTTAAATAAAAATCAGATAATGAAAACCATGCAATAGTACAACTCCGTATACTTCTCAGAGATCCAAATTTTTGGTTATTGTTGACAGTTAAATAGAGAAATATTTTCAGTTACAGTATTAAGTATCCTTTGTTACTCCTAAGTCTTTCCTGAAGACACTGAGTGACATACATTGTTCTGTTTCTGGGCAATTGCTTTCTTTCTTTTTCTTTCTTTCTTTCTTTCTTTCTTTCTTTCTTTCTTTCTTTCTTTCTTTCTTTCTTTCTTCTCTTCCTTCCTTCCTTCCTCCTTTTCCTTCTTTCTTTCTTTCTTTCTTTCTTTCTTTCTTTCTTTCTTTCTTTCTTTCTTTCTTTCTTATTTTGAGGAGAATAAAACCAGATGAGAAAAAACAAAATGGGTCAGTCAAAACAAAAGCATGGACATAGTACATGACTTAAAACCAAACTACAAAGTGATCAACAATGGTTACCAAAATGTCTGTTGTTATCTTCAATAGAATTGCCCATATCATCAGGCATAATAAAATTGAATAAAATCAATAAAAACAAAACATTGGAGACATTATAGGACTTCAAAAGAAGATAATAGTCCAGCCAGAATGGGTATCATAGTGAATCTTATTGTCTTCAAAGTAGCTGCCTATATCTCAGACTTGAGACTATCAAACAATAGAGTTCTCCATTGTATAAAAGTGTTATGTCTTTCCAACCAATCT